>KZ063960.1:18799-30923 GCA_002091835.1 Anopheles maculatus | reverse complement strand
TCATGTTCCTGATCAAGTAAGTAACCGTTGCATACATTCGTTTTCATGTTTTCAAATGCAGCGGTGCATATAGATTATGAATTTAAACTATTCCCTGTGTCTTATCGAGACTTCCAACACTCCTTCTACGTTTGTATCATGGCTATCAAATTGATTTGGAGCTTCTGCGGCCAAAATTGCCGATCGTATGCTTTATCGATGCGTAGTGGGTGTATCGTTGGGAACCTTTGATCTAGGTGTCAGAGGATCCAGTCTACACGGCGAAAAGTTTCCTGGATAAAAAGGACATTGCTACACAACATGTGCGATTAGGCCGTGACACGAAGCCGTCCATGTAAGATAATCGAATCAGTAGTGTGGAAATTATCTTGATCAAAAAACTGACCAACGCAGTGACTAGTAGAAGCGTTTTTTGGCTTTTATTTGAGGACTTTGCCCAATAATTCTGATAGTATTATTGCAGAATGATCTTTAGGTGTAGGACTTGTGCAAAATTTTAAACATTAAGCCAATTAAAACAATTTTATTATGATTGCCATCGGATTTGAGCCTATTTTTTTAATGACAATCATTTGTAAAAGGGAAATTTCAATTTCTTTACAAATGTCTCAGAGCTGATCGGCATTTTCCAAAGACCGTTTACAGCATATACCAAGTGTTCACGGTGCACCAATTTCAGCTATTTTTTTGATCGCGCTATGCTCCGATCATATAGGCACACGTGTAAGGCAGGGTTTGGGCCAACCACCACCATTACCATCACCACCCGAAATGGGAAGTGGGATGATGAAACTTGTTTTGAAGAGCCACCATGTGGTGACCGATCGCGCTTACTGTGTTTTACCGTTCGGATGTTATCGTCGCCCAACTTCCGGGGTTTCGCAGGTTTTAGTTTAAAGGTGTTTTGGGTTGTTTCAAGGGCAATTTTTAAACGCAACGAATCGGCGCATTTGTCCTCCGCGCTCGATAACCGTAGCGAGACGATCGATAACATTTCTATCGCTGGTGCTACAGATTGCTCATATTGATTTAGGCACCTCGTCGAACTGTACGCGGCAGAAGAAAAGAAGAACTGTTGTAAGTATAGGACAGTGCCTGGCCCGAAAGGAAACCCAAAACTTGCGCGTCAAAACGCCGCAAAACTGGTTTTTTGGGTTGTTTATTTTGGAGGGTCTTTTTTGTATTTTCCTCGATTTGCCTTCCTTCATTTAAATGTCCAAAAGAAGAAGGAGCATATTGGAGGTGTTGGCGCCGCCGCCATCTTAACGGGAACAATCATTTCATGACGGATCGATCACAAACATGCTAATTAATTTGCTTTTGGGTGAGAAAAGATGCTGACTCAGAACTCTAGCTCTATTTTTGTGTGGAACAATGACAATTTTCATTTCGATCGTGAATGTTCTGTTAACTGTTTTGTGTAATATGTTATTTTTAACACAGCTTGGCTTAACTTCTTGGCTGTAAATTAGAATCTAGCTTTAGTTTTTTTATAAATAACGAAAGATTATATTGAATTCTTCAAGAGAGATGATAGTTTGAGCAAGATTCACTCCGCTGCCGCTCGATCTTTCCACAATTTATATAAAAACAACCTCATGCACACAACTTAATAGAAGTCAACCAAACAACTGTTTGATAAGAACGCACGGCCAAAATAGATTAGCATTTCGTCATGTTCGTGTGAGTCTACCGTGTAGTGATGCTACGTCAGCCGTTTGGCGGATTTGTCACCACCGTTTGGGCGCGTCCTTGAAAGTGCGACGCAAAGCCAGAAACAGAGAGAAACAAATCGTCCCAAAAGTGGCAATGTTTCAATGTTCCTTTTTCGTTATCGGCTTCACCCCATAGTCGTTCTCGCGATTACCGGGTGGTGTGTTCTGTATATTTGTTGCTATTTCGGCCGCCCCTAAACGGAACGACGGTACGGGGTCGGATGTGTGTGTGTGTGTGTGTGTCTGTAAGTTGGAGCACACCCCGTGGGCAGCATAAATTAACCACCATCATCACAACACACTCGCGATCGCGATTTAGGAGGGGAAGGATCGGTCGTTTTATTCTCCCCCAGCCTGTGATTGTTGCTCTTCTAGAAGCGTAGGAGGAGAGTCGGCGGACGTACGCCTCATGCCGCAAGTTGTTGTACCGGCATTATTATGATTTCATTATCATTCGCTAAACCGGCGAACCGGCGACGAACCCCGCGACCGGAGTAGCAGCATTCACACACCCAAAGGGAAGCGCAGCGATCCGGCGTTCGTGAGTGCGTGCGTTCAACCGTATTTGAACCGTCGTGGCCATAAATTTATGGGCGAAACAGAGTGTCTGCTGAATGTGTGTATGTGTGTGTGTGTGTGCGAGAAAGGGAGAAGGAAAAGGGACGTGAGAATGGAGTGGATCGCGTACGACACGTAACCATAAAACGGATCAGCAGTTGTCTTCCGCATAACGACGTATGGTCGAAAACCGTCGAACCGCGTCAAACGGCTATTGCCTGCCTGCTACAGGTGTTCAGTTGCTTTGATGATAAACAGTTGATTGCTTTTTGCAAGATACAGGTTAATCGTTGGTACATTTTAGGATGATGTTGAAGCAAGATCTTTGAGAGAACCTTCGTGCCCTTCATGTTTAGTAAGGGTGGGCGTCCCGGCGGTAGATGCGAAAGCGGCGCCGGTCTTCACACGGTAGGACCAGGGTTCCAAGTCTCATCTGGGCCGTTCCCCCATAGTGAGGACTGACTATCCAACTATGCGGTAACAATAAGTCTAGCAAGCCAGAAATGGCAAGCATGACCTAAAAGGTCGTTAGGCCAAGAAAGAAGAAAGGTTGCTGGATTAGTGCTTGGCCTGTGCTTCAATCCAAAAAAGCCTTTATAATTCTTACCTGTTTGGTTTTACAATTTTTGGGGCCAATGTACAAGAATCTCTTTCCGTTCTAGCCGTCAATTAGTTATAGTAGCATCAATCAACTTCAATTAGACAAACACTGTTCCTAATTATGGTCTAGTACTTTTTAAGTTACGCTGTAAATGAAGGGAAAGCAAGCGCAAGTGTATAACGAGTCATTAACCTCTAATGATTTCAATTTCACGGTACATCTGACGATCAAGTTGGATTAGCATATGTAAATCTCATTAAGTTCAGCATAGAAGAGCATAGAAACCTCAAATGCGTTATTGTAGAATGCGTCATTACAGTTTTACCTTCCCTTAATTGGAAAATTTCCTTTCTTAAGGATTCCGACTCTAGGATGTCTTGTCCGCCAGACAGTTCTATACCCTTAGAGGTTTTAAAAGTCTGTATAGAAGGGAACATACTTCACCAACCTAGCTACTAGTGGTCGATGATGTAGATCGCTTATATGCGTATCCATGTCTTGCTGTCTCTTCCTGGACTGTGAAAGTTGCAGAAACTCTTAGTAAAGGTTAATTGTAGGAAAAAGTTTAACTACAAATAAAGAGTTTTGTTTAAAGAAAAAGTTTGCAGTATCTTGTTTCTTTATTTTGCTTCATGTACTAGGTAATGTGCCTACAGATCCGTTTTGTTCAACCATAATTTTTGAGAAGATCCTCTGTTTGAGGATTCCTACTCAAAAAATTCGGGATTTTGGAAATTTTTATGACCAATAATCGAGGGTCTATTCGATCCAAAGAGTACATCCTTCTACACGTTACTACTTCTTGATTGAGGTAGATATTTTTGGCGGGAACTTCTTACTTAAAATGTCCTTGCACATCACAAGCAGCAATGAAACTTCTTTCTAAGTCTAGGAAAGTATGTTTCTACTAGAATCTTTATTTATTTATTTATTTATCTGCACTTTGCGCTTGTGGATCACTGTCATCCATTCGATGCTTTCACAGTTCTTCAGAATATTCGTAATATTTGTACAGAACCAGCCCTCGTTGCAATAGACGTTGTTTAGGTTGATGTACCACCAGTAGGACCAGCACATAGTCCGTACGCTAGGACATGTTAAAAGAACTGCCAACAATAACATAGATCGTTTGATATAGAATGATCTGGTGAGTTAGAACAGAGTTGAAATATTCTATGCATGAAAAATTAATCCAGACATTAACAAATAGCATTTATTATCACCAGCTTAACTCGTTAGATGCGAAAGAATATTTCGTAAAAAGCAGTCATAAATGTTACTTATAGTGTTTACGTTCAATCGTAAGACTCTCAAGCCAAGATCAAAAAGTCACACTTGAACGTATTCTTGTTGCCAGCTATTTGTGGGTCCTTTTTTTTTGTTGCATCTATTCAACCATAAGTAGGCGATCATTTTTCACGCTCGCAAAACTTCAATTACTGCACAACCATTAATGCGTGTCGTGAGCCGCGGCCGTCGTCGAGTGCTGCTTGTGAGAGATAGATTTGCACGATCCGAATCTCAACTAAAAAGATCGGCAATCCAACCGCTGTGTCACCGCTGTCTTCGATTGTTGGCGCAAAAATTTCTGCAAACCCCAAAAAAAAACAGCAACAACTCGATCGACGGACAAGCTCTCGCGCCAACAGTTGCCGTGGAGGCTGTGGAGGTTCAGCGGCTAGCGAATACAAAACAAACTCCATACTTACGCACACACACACACACACACACAGACACACCGCTGAAAAACTTCGTCAGCCTTGACTTGGTTTTAAACCGGTGTGTTGGCCGCTTGTCTCAAGTCCGCACACACCTCAGCGCACCCGGTGGTGTTGGTGGGGGTACCGTGCTGCAACCAGGAACGTGGTTCGGTGGTTCGGTGATCGATCGGTGTGTGAAAAGTTGACCGTGTATCTTCGGTTCGTATCTCGACGATCGAACGGCAATGCTGCTGGCGGCTGTCTGCATCCAGGATGCTGCCTGCTAGCACAGAGAACGGCTCCGGTACCTGGTTGGTCGGTAATTCTGCCTCTCACGCAAAGTCCGGTTTTCTCTGGACATGTTTGAGTAGGTTCTTCGTTTGCTTTCGAAATGTGGATCGCCTTTGGGGGGGTGACGCGTTTGAGTCAGCTGGAGATCGATGCCGATGGGGTCGATTTACAACAGCACGTTCTTTGCGACACTGCATTTCGCCACGCTCTCCTTATTGCAGAGATCCGGTCGATCAGAGTGCTTCGCCATCCCACGGTACGCCGTACGCTGACACGATACCACTGCCCTAGAAGGGATGCTGTAGTAACGCTTTCCCTACATACCTTCAGGCGCAGCGGTACCGGCAGACTTACACGTTGAGCCAATCATCGCAGTGAACCAATCGAATGCGTTACAGCACGCAAACAAGTCCGGATACTTTCTTTCTTTGGTGGTGTGCCCCAGGACCGTGTAGGTCCGGAATTGACTGGGCACTGTAATGGGATTACTGTTCATTACACCCCCTCCAAAGTCAACAAGCAGTGTTTGCATTGCGCTGTAAACAGTTGACTGTGCAGCAGCTTAAATGTTGGAGTACTACACGCTCGGACACACCGAGGACATTTGAGCGCGCGTGTGTGTGTGTGTCCGAGAAGAAGGGCTGGAGAATAAATGTCTACGAGATGTGGCGTCCAAGTTAATGCGCTAGTGGGGCACAACTGGTGTAAACGGCACTGGCGCAAAGAAGGCCAACGGTGTACGTCTGATTGGGGTTGACTTCTTTAACGGTTCTTCAACTACCCTTCAGCCTTCAGATCGCTGATCGCTGTGACAGTGACTACCTTTACCATTTGGATCATTCGTGCAGACTCCACTCTGCATCTCCTTGTCGGTATAGACCTTCGTTCCATTTCTCTCTCATTTTACTGCTGGCTGTGCATCTCTGCATCTCTCCTCTGTTCCCATTGTATACCGTTACTGCGGTAGCGCTTGCACGGTTACGTTTCATCTCATTACACTCATCAACATCATCGTCATCATCATCGTGTGTATGCGAACAAAACGAAACGAAAAATAAAATACTCATCTGTACACCCCGTTTACTTCCAGGGCCGCCGTGATACTTCGAGTGCAGGCCGATGACGTTTTAAGGCCGTCGAACATAACGCAGCAGAACCACAACGTGCATGTACCGCGCCTGAAAATGACCCGTGTCCACATACCGTTCACATTTCGGCTGCTCGACGCGGGAAACAATTCGTTTGACGGTAGGTATTATTGAATCGAACTGCTGCTGCGTGGATTCGGTGCGTTCTTTTCGCCGGGGAAAGACTCCGGCAGCAATCGCATGATGCACGGCGCAGAACGAGCAAGCAAAACCCGCATGGAAGAGAGCAATCTGCACGTATTCCGGGGGGTATGCCTATCGAATTCTCTTTTGCCGCGGTTACTTGCGCGAGCATACGTTAGAAAATAACTCGTTCACGATCACGGGTAGTGGTGGTACTAGTATCGGGCAGACATTGCGAAAGGTAATGCAGTTCACTTTTAGAGCTAGAATGGAATTGATTACAACAGACACACACACACACACACATACGATGCGGCGGACGTTTGACAAACTAAAGCTGCTTACAAGAACACCACGTTTGCGATAGGAAGTTTTTAGAGCCATATTTAGACTTTAGGCTTTCGATTGCCAAACCTGCAGGGAGCGGAGAATGTGTTCGATCAAGCGAATTAAAAAATAGATTGTATGGAATAGACCATGCGTGGCACGCAGACGACATTGCAGGCATTGAATTAGTTATTATTCCAATGTACCAACTTATGCTGTTGTAGGCAGCTTGTATTTGCTTCTCGTTGCAAAATGCTTTTTGAAAGTGTTTTTAAATGTAAACCTGTGTTAGGAGGATTGTTTAATCGCAAAGGTGACACACATGTTCGACTATCTCGGGCAGCTCATCACAATGATAATCATAATCGACTTAAATCTGGCAATGCAAACAACACACGTGCCGATTTATGGGCTTTATAATAATAATTGCCACTGCTAACAACAGTAGTAGTGTTCGCATTTAGTATTCCAACCAACAAGAGCATCTGATTGCGGAGAAGAAGTGCGAAAAAAGGCAATTTAAAATGCAAACACAGTGGTAAAACAAATTAGGCAGGGTTTAGTGTTAGTTCTACAGCAAGCAGCAGCACGCTAGAATCGCTACCGCTCGAGTAAGGTGTACTAAGGCTTAGGTATAGTTAGGCGTTTGTGGGATGAATATTGTTTTGCGGCTTTTGCTAACAAGCTGATCACACACACACACACATACGAACGAGTGAGACGATGTAAAAGCCGTTATACATACATTGCACGTCTAACACATTTTAGATCTGGCTCTCCTGTTCTAACTCTCATGTATGTTCGATTGTGATCAGTCGTACATTTATTCTACATGGTGATACGATCAATACCGTGTTTTTTTAACCTTTTTACGATCATTTTCGATTCGGTTCGCGGAACGCGGTTAGAATTTATACAGCTTTAGATTAGAAGCATCTTCTTCTCTTCGACTGTTCTAAAACTCCGCCGGTGTCGTGTAATTGTGACGCACGAAACGATGAAAACACTGGCTGTGCGCATATGTGTTGTAGAATTAATGGCTGCATTAAACGAGTACTAAAGCCACACGTGATGACGTGGCGTGCGACGACGGTTTGCGGTCGCGTAAGATGCACCACCGGTTCCGAGGAACAGCAGCATCCCTGTCTGTGCCGTTTCATTAATGTGCAAAGTGAATGTAATGATGGCGATTGGGCGGGCAGGAGAGGAGGCAGGCACATTAAGTACGGGGCGCCCTGCGCTCGTAAACAAAGTAGTGAAATATTTGTAAGCGGCACATTTTGGTTCTAGCCAATGTTTTCATTTCCATTTCCTTGGCACAACTAATGCGTTCGCACACATGAATGGATTGGACGGAACACACGCAAACTTTTACACCATCGTGGCATCGTGGATCGTGGCAAATTGCTATCCCCCCGCCAATGGTGGTCCGTTTACTGGTAATATTTGCACAAAAACCACCCACAGACAACCTAGCATTAGTCTCTTATACACCACTTTCCTGTGGTCGCTGGAAATTTTATCTTCTCCTGTGTGACATTCCGCCATCGCAAGCATTTCTTGGCGTACGCTTGGGTACGTGCCAGTCTGGTATTGTTTATTGATTTCGTTTGTTTTTTGTTTTTATTCCGTAGGGACGTCCCGACCGTATTGCCTAGTGTTGTTTCATAAATGCTTTAAATATGATTGGGTTGTTGCATATCAAGCTTTTCACCAATCATACGTCCTAAAAGTTCTAGTAAAACTTTTTCTAGGCTTCAACAAGGCCCATAGTTCTTGGTAGACGATGATGATGACTGATCACCAAAGATCGAGTGATTTAACTTAGCTAGATTTTTTTTATAGAGTTACGCTTAGTCGTAAATCTACGGCAACTTGCGGCAAACTATTGCCGCTCCACTCGAAGCCAACATAGTTTAATTTATTCAACTTTAAACATCCCATTAAATTATAGAATTAACATTTCTCCATGCGGCCTACAAAAGTGTTTATTCATGCAATAGGGCCCGCGAATCGAAATGAGTTTATAGTTGTAATACCTGTTCTAGTTACGCGATACGTGACCAAGCTCACGTGAGGATATCGCGTACACACTACTTCCTCGTTGTTGATGCATACAACGCCCCGGGTACACCTTTGGGCGTAAGTTGCAAATAACAGCTGGTTGCCACAATCTCTGCCACTGTGCAACACTCTTCTAGAGTATCTGTGTGCGGACATTAGCAGAGAATATTTTCACTTTCCGTGTATGGGAAGCATTCTGTGCGATTGCGGTGCAAGGGTCAACCCGTAAACAGGTTTCCGTCGCTTCCTGATTGATCGTTTACTTTTTCTACATTAGCTCGTTTAATGTCACCCTTTGATTGTACTTCCTTCGAGTACAATTTCTGTCCACAAAGCTCTCGCTTGCTCGCTCGTAATGTGTAACATCGTGCTTGACTAATGGTTGTGCGTTCCTTTATATTTGTTTCTTTTTTGTTGTTGTTGCTTCCTTTCAGAGGTGCGCCTAGCGGTGTCCAGTCAGGTGAAATACTCGCTGCAAGCGTTCTGGGGCGTTTCCATCCGCGAGCTGCATGTGTCACTGTGGAGAACGTGGAACGATCTGCGGGAAGCATCGAATGCGCACATTGTCGATTCCAGCTACTGTCAGCAACTGGCAACTAACGTAAGGTCTGACTTCACTGCCTTGTATTGCGATAACAGATGATGCCTCGAATGGCTAGTGCCGATGTTCGTGCGTAATTACCCGTACGCCAACACTTTTGCTCGATCGATTCGCACGCTTATGGCCCTTGTTGTCCCAAGAGAAATCGAATCTTTGTGGTATTAATCCAATATTCGTGGCCATATCCGTACGAAATACAAGCGTCGTGAAAGAGCCCCGAAAAGTTGTCAGAATTTATTCGAGCAAAAGATGTTGGCAGCTGGTTTTATGTGTCTCGTTCATACACTTATCATACTTCACTGATCATATTCTGTTTTTCTCCATTCTCTTGCGTTCCTACGATCCTATGCGGACCTGATGTCCTGCCGAAAACAAAAACCAAAAACAGATGCTGTCAACCGCATACGGAGCACATAATTGCACTGCAGTCTCCGAAACCACCGCTGATCTTGGGTGCTCCACCCCGGCTAGCCTACCCGCTGGTGGTGTTTATGATCCGGGAAACCGAACCAGAAGAGCTGCTCCATCCGGATGAGACGGTAAGTTAGTGTGTAATGTTACTACGGCCCGCTTCCATCCAAGCATTGATCGCAAACGAACGAGTACGATCATTCCTTGTTTGCAACAATCGTATCATTTCTAGACCAGTAACCGGTTCTGGGTGGCAACCCCGTGCGCTTACCAGAACCACCATCAATCGTCTTCACTTTCTCTCTGACCCAAAAGGTGACCTCCACACAAAATCGGCATCGTCACAATCCCGATTACGCAGCCTCCTCCTGTCTCTGTGTTGTCCGGCTGGTGACGATGCCTTCGTGTGGATGATTTTATTGATTTTTGCATTTCCTCTCTTGGTGATTACGCCAGCAGCGTAATATATCTATATATATACATACATACGTGTGTGTGTGTGCATAAATTAAATGTTGAGTAATATTTCGCTTTCGTAGCTTCTCCCAGGCCAAAAGTCCATGAATGCAAAATTCAATAAACCCGAGATCGTGTCCTACATTTCAGACGACACATATGATGGCGTTTGCCGGTTTTTATTTCGGATTTTCGGAACTCGCAGACGCGATGATAGCAAACAGATTATGTAAAACAAAACATAACGCTCATAACGAAGATGCTGTTGTTTCCTGATCGTCGTTTCCATATGTAAACAGTCGAAATTTGCGCGAAACGACCGGCCGTCGTTCCGCGGGGATCTTTTACTGTTTGTTATTTGGTTTGTTCGATTATGACGCGCCGGTCGCGCGAGGAAGTGGCTTTGAGTAAACAGTGTTGGGCCGGTGGTGTGGAGAAAATTTGCGAAATTTTAACACGGGACGGAAGCGGCAGGAAGTTGCCCAAAATGAGGAAAAGCAAACACAGTTCTTGTCCTTGCATAATCACCCGGGACGGAATTGCTGTTACTGTGGCTATCTTTTTGCCAAAACCAGCCCATAGTTTGACCATCTGCTCGTCACATTAGGTTTTACTTATTTGTTGTTCATTGATAGTGTTCTTGGATTTTACGAGAAGACATTTGGAAATTTAGATTTGTTACGGCGTCTTGTGGTGCAAAACCATTACACTACCATTGGCGGCTGTCTTTATTTACCCGCAACCGTGGCGGGAGATTTGATCCCACAATTCTAATGCGAATGGTACAGTATAACTGGACGGATTACTACTACCGGTTTCGTGTGGCCGGAATGTTTGGAGATACTGTTGTTTGCGTTTTGCGTTTACCTTAGCTCTGGGCCGTTTGTGGACGTATCGATCAATCCGACTACACACTCACAAGAATGACGTACATTAGTAAGAATGCGGGATGTGTGTTTCAATACCCGTTGTTCGTTGAACCGCTAGAATATGTCATAAAATTGTCGGAATGTTTGCCATTTTCTGCAGCGACAGACAGACGGCGAGAACGACCTTGAAGGTTTGCCGGCACAAGGCCGGCTATAATAAATGTGTATGGCGTTTACACCGTAGCTTCACGTTAACGAGGGACAATATTTCGGCGTCTCGTACGGAAGCACAATCGGATTCCGTTTCTAAAACAGTATGCTATGTGTCTGCATACAGAATTTATAGCGTACTATTAGGCTGCGGGAACTCTGCGGGATCTGGTAATAGCTTCAAAAAAGAGCTTGTAAAGATATTAAAGAATGCAACAAGTTATACAAAGATGCCTTCTGCAAGAGACTTCCAAGGTGCCAGATTATCGTTTAAGGAACCTCATCATCTTCGATACAACTTTTCAGCTGAGGAAGCTTCAGTGTCCAAGGATCAACTAATAGGCGTTTCAATGATCATCGTGTACCAAAAAGATCTAGTCACAAATTCCAATCCACCATAAAGCCTTGTCATACATACTACATACATCTTTCAAGAGACTACGTCGAGTCGTAAGATCTTGACTTAGCTGGATAGTTAGTCCTGCGTGCGTACTGCAAGACAGTCCAGACCGGTTCTATTTCCGCCTTGGTTACTGAAGCGCTTCTGAGCCTAATATCCGGGAATAACAGGATAAGAACACTGCTATGCTGCTAGTAAAGAAAAGGCTTTCTAATGTCAATGTGTGACACATTCGACTTACGTAAAAATAATGGATCTTATTTATCTGTGTTGTAGTAATCAATGAACATCAATGAACAAAAAACCTACTTTAATTTAACATATACACGAATTATTATATGCAAATTAAGGTTTCTATTTCATTTTTTAATTCTTTCTGCAGGTAATACTGGTTAATGTCGTTCATCTGCGGGATCCGGTCTGTCCACTGCCGACGTCAATCTTGGCCCAGTACTTGAAACAGGCGAGCGGTCAACTATCATGCTTGAAGGTAAGTGCTTAGACGAAGGATCAACAACCAGCGGCAGCCACAGATAGAGATCGAGAGTTAACGAACTTACGGTGCTATGGACACCGGAGCGCTGGATTGCCTAAAACCATTTCCACCACCCTCTTGTTGTGCGCCGAACAGATTAATTGGCAAACGGAAT
>KZ063960.1:1639-17653 GCA_002091835.1 Anopheles maculatus | reverse complement strand
TACACGACGGTGAAGGTGGTGTTCGACTGTGTTCGACAAAAATCGTGTTGAATTGGAAATGAGGGATCACCAATCAGAAGGAAGAGGTCCAATCACTTCCCGACCTGGTCGCGATCGCGTTCGTAAAAGGCGAAAGGAGTGATCCGTGTATTGTTGAAAACTAAATTCCATAACTTTGCTGCAAGCAATTTCTGGCAATAAGTATTTGTAATGAATAATGCCAACAATAACTAACTTTGAATTTGTACGATCGATAGCTGGCACCTTAGCGATGGATCGTGCATGTGGTCGAAAAAGGTCCTCCGATTGCCCAATGAATTCTTTTGGCTTCAAGTTTTCAATCATCAGAAAGAATTTTTCTTTCCCAAAAGCTGTCGCATGACCGGAGAATGATTGTAAAATGTCTTCGGATAAACGGCAATCCGAACAACAACAAACACTCTACGTATAAAAATGTCCATCTTGTGCAGAATGTGCTTCAGTGCATGATACAAATATTCTGATTCTGCGAAACAATAAGGTTGCCTTGGTAGGCCCTTGGGTTTTCAAATCGGCTTGCAGTGCATTTTTTGGTCTAGCAGGATTGGTGAGTTAGCGAGGACCTGACCCAATAAAATATTTTCATTTTCTTCAAAAAGGAGAAGGATCCATTGTAAGTTATTGTTCTTTTATTGTCCAGAAACTGTCCCCTATAAGATGCATTCGTGTTTCTCCAGAACCAAGAATATTTTGTAAGACTTGAAGCGGCTATGTATTCTTTAATTTCATGTTCAACTATCAGACATAAAACTCATAGTACGTTGGTCATTTGGGAGGATTTCTGAGGTAGAAACTGTAAAAGGTTGAAGCACCGTGAGAATTGATCAGTTTTGTTAATGCTAAACAGTCGACTGACAAACATATACTTCCTTTTCGTACACTGTTCATTGTGGTTTATTAAATATTTATTTATTTTTCTCTCTATCCATTTTCCTATGGCAGCAACTCTATCTGGCCACCGGTGATCCTATGACAGCTGACGAAACAACGAATAATGGCGGCACTGGTGGAGCATCTACTAATGCCGGAAACGGTGGAACGGGCGTTGGTAGCACCGCAGGAACCAGCACGGTCCCAACCGGAACGTTGTCGCTCGCTGAACCGGTAGCCTGTGCCGGCAATAATGAGCCACTGCTCTGTTCAGATTCGGCGCCACGAGATTGCCCCGTGGGGGAGCAGCTATGCGTTGTGTGCCATTACTTTCCACTTTCCCGAGCGTTACTACCGTGCCGACACACGTGCATCTGCGCAGTTTGTTTCTGTAAGTATCAGTGTCCGTCGGTTTCAGAAAACGTAAGCGCACACTTAATCGCGAGAGCATGGCGCTGCGAGACAAAAGTTTCGTACCACGAAGGAGGAAAGTTAATGTGGCCAATTAACGCGAGCTTAAGGAAAGTTGTTGAGCTGATTAAACAAAAACAAAAGTGTGTGTGTGTGCACACTTATTTTCCTTTTTCATCTCGCCTGTACACCTGCCGTGTTGTGGCAATTTGTCTGGCGCGGTATGCAAAATGGTGTGGTAGTAATCATTAGTCGACTTACAAACTTTACACTCCCGGTTCTCTGACTTCTACTTACACATATGCTCTAAATGGATTGCCAATGCTCATTAATGGTAACCACGTGCGTAGATTAATTAGCAAAGCGTCGTTCTAAGCGCATACACCGTCCGCGTTCGCGGTGTCCTTTTCTTGCAACAGCAGCAGCGTCGATAATATCAACCGGCCTAGATCGTTAAACTCGTCCATTGACTGCTATTTTTTGCTCTCCTTTTTTCTCTATCTCTCTCTCTCTCTCTCTCTCTCTTTCTTCATTCTATATACCAAACCCCACCAAACAGCCAAACTGGACCGGTGTCCCATGTGTCGGGCCGCGATAACGAGCTACTTCTGCATACGAACCGAGGAATATTTGCCGGCCAACACGACGAACGAGCTTAAGGTCAACGGCAAACCGAAGGGAACCGTTCACTGGCTGGACGCGCTCAACGATCGGCTAACCGATTTTCTCGGCTTTCGGTGAAGAACACTGTAACCAGGAGGAGGCGCACCGTTTGCGTTTTTGGGATGAATTAGGTAGTATTAGCGTTGTTCCGGGTCGTATCTTAAATCCGTCGTCGCGCGTTTCGCGTGGCTCAGTGTCTTCCGGCAGCAAGACAGACAGGGGCAACCAAATTGGACAAACTGCTGTCACACACCGCACTTTCCTGAGCGAGCGAGACGGACAGAGAGAGAGAGAGAGAGAGAAAGAGGGAAAGCTAAGGGAAAAGCTATAGTTAAAACACGAGGGTTAAAGTATGAAAAATATATTAAGTATTAGTTACGCATGTATGTTTCGCGATCCCCCGGACCCCCCAAGCATAGAGTCTGGATAGTTAGGCGTAGTTTGTGACAGATCAATGTTAAAAGGAATTTTTGGGAAAGAGGCGATCAATTCTATCCGATTGTTCGGTGGAAAAAGTTGGATTCGAAAAAAGAGGGGGTAGGTAAATCGTCATTTCAATTTGTTCACAATTTTTATTTGACGTGTTTTTTTTTTGTTTCTGCAAGCGAACTATTCTAGAGAACTGTTTTTTCGATAAGGTTTATTACTTTAGCTGTGATTTTTAAAACCGAAACCGTAAGTGATGTGAGCGTGTGCGCGTATGTTAGCAAAAGAAAAAGAGGTTCGAAAATCTTTATCTACGGATGACTGATTTGTGTTTTAAATAAAGATGTATTAACGCTGTGAATAAGTTGTGGGATAAGGAAGGTTTTTTTTTGTTATGCACTTTCCATTGTCTCTATCTGAGGGTGATTGTTGAAAGTGTCTAAAAGAGCAAAAATCATTTGTTGCATCTAAAACAAAAACAACATCTGAATCACAAAATTCTATTTTGGTTCAACTTATTAACCAAATAGTTAATTTTTGATACACGAACTCCACTCAACATAAAACGGTCATTTCAAATATCCGAAACGACTCCCAGTATTGAATCATATGCTGTAACTAGCAAATGTCACGCAATGTTGACAAAAATGCAAAGGAGGCCGAGAATCACAACATTACTCAAAACAGTGTTTGTGGCTGTGCAGTGCGCGGAGTCCGTAAATACAGTTGTAAAGCATATTTTACCATTTAAATTGTACTACAAATCGTGAACAAAAGATGAGTTTTGATGTAATGTTGCTCCATTCATTTATCGCGAGCCCTTTGCGCCCCGTATTGTCTATATCTGCGACCGATTCTTGTTCTAGCCGGCCTGGTTGGTGCAGCCGCCACCAATCATCGAGGACACGGAAGATTTGCTGCGAGCATTCATTCTCGAACCGAAAATCCCGATACACGAACCGAAACCGTACTTTGAACCACGGCACCCTTCCGTCGACCAGCTGTACGATGTCCCGCACGCACCCATCATGACGCGCATCGTCCCGAACCGTTGTCCGGAGACGGGAAAGGTGCTGGATTTCATCGAAACGCTGGTACAGAATGCGGGATTGACGGCAAAAAATTCCATGTCACTACAGCGCGAACTGACTGAATCGCTCGATTCGGTCCGCGGATCTGCGTCCAACTTTCCCTTTTGGCCCGGTGGATTTGATGAACCGGAAGCCATGCTCGCTGACTTGATGCCGAGTACGATGTTTGAGACTGGAAACCTGAAATCGTGTCCACCGGGGTTTGCCACTGGTGTAGATTTTGGAGCGAGTGGCACCGACGGTGACCGAAACGTAGGTATCGGTGAGGGAGGCATAATCGATCTGCTGTCCGCGATCGCGCACGAGGATGCTTTCGACATGATTACGGATAAAACTCAGCACGAAAAGGCTACAACAGCACCTGATGGTGAGCGCGATCCTCCCCCAGCAGATCTCGATGGGGAGAGTTTGCTAGCGGTAGAAGAAAACAAGGAAACCGCCGATGGACCGGTGTTGAAAATTTCGAATGTCACCAGCAACGAAACCAAGTCGGCCGAGTGGGCCGAAATGATCGACATTTCCAAACCGGTGGATGATTTTTACGTCAAAATCCCGGTCATGGCGCATCGGTTTCCGTTCGAGCTGGACATCTTCCAGAAGCAGGCGATCCTCAAGCTCGAGGAGCACAATCATGTGTTTGTGGCGGCGCATACGTCGGCGGGTAAAACGGTCGTTGCCGAGTATGCGATTGCACTGTCCAAGAAACACATGACGAAAACGATCTACACATCCCCGATCAAGGCACTGTCGAATCAGAAGTACCGGGACTTTAAGACCACCTTCCAGGACGTGGGGCTTATTACCGGCGACTTGCAGATTGATCCGACTGCGTCCTGTATCATCATGACGACGGAAATTCTGCGCTCAATGCTGTACTGTGGCAGCGATATCACGCGCGATCTCGAGTACGTCATCTTCGACGAAGTGCACTACATTACCGATTCCGACCGGGGGCACGTGTGGGAGGAGGTGCTAATCCTGCTGCCCGATCACGTGTGCATTGTGATGCTAAGCGCCACCGTACCGAACACGATCGAGTTTGCGAACTGGGTGGGCAAAACGAAAAAGAAGCGAGTGTTTGTCGTAAGCACAGCGAAGCGACCGGTTCCACTCGAACACTACCTGTACACCGGGTTCGGTGGCAAATCGAAAGACGATTCCTTCCTGATCGTAAACGAGCATAGCCAGTTCCTGGCGCAAGGTTACCAACGGGCAAAGGAAAGCTATGAAGCAAGGCAGACGAAGAATGTAACCCGCCGCACCGGTGGACCATACAGCCAGCGGCAGGAGCAAACCCTGTGGGTCGGATTGATCAGTCATCTGCAGAAGAAGGAGAAGCTTCCGGTGGTGGCGTTCACACTGTCCCGCAACCGGTGCGATAACAATGCGGAAGCGCTCATGTCCTGCGATATGACGACGGCACGCGAAAAGTACGCCATCACATCCTTCTTCCAGCAGTGTCTGCAGCGGTTGATCCCGGCCGATCGAATACTGCCACAGGTGGTACAGATCCAAGCCTGTCTCGAGCGTGGTATCGGCATTCACCACAGCGGAATACTGCCCATTCTGAAAGAGATCGTTGAGATGCTGTTTGCGCGCGGACTAGTGAAAGTCCTGTTTGCCACAGAAACGTTCGCGATGGGTGTGAATATGCCCGCCCGCACGGTTATCTTCGATAGTACGCGCAAGTTCGATGGGCAGGCGGTACGCCCACTGCAACCGTCCGAATACACCCAGATGGCAGGCCGTGCGGGACGACGCGGGCTCGACAAAACGGGTACGGTCATTATTCTCTGCAAACAAAATCTACCCACGGACGGCGAGCTGCGGACGATGATACTCGGCAAACCGATACGGCTGGAATCACAGTTCCGGTTGACGTACGCGATGATGCTCTACCTATTGCGGGTGGAGCTAGTGTCGGTGGAGAACATGATGTTGCACAGCTTCCGGGAGTTCGGTAAACGGCAGCAGATGCCCCAGAGCAAGCTGGAGCTGAAAAAGGTGCAGGAGAAGATGTCGGCGCTCAGCAAGCTAAGCGACAATCTGATGCCTTTGTGTGAGTTTTACGAAGCCGCCAACCACTACATTGCGCTTTGGAGCGAGCTCATAGTAAGTGTTCAACGTGAGTAGAAAAAGTATACGTTAAGCTGCAATGTCCGAGACATTGTCAACACCTCAAAGATTCAGAAATTACTACTGGTGGGCTCAAGGTTAGCTTATAGGTTGGAGAAGCGACGATTAACGCCATGCGAGAACGACTTAAAATGTGATCAGAATGGTGTCATAGTTTCCGAGTCCGAATGTTAAGCAAACATCTTTAAGAGACAATGCCCATTGCCTAGAAACACATGGCTCTATACAATATGCCCGAGAGTAGATAAACAATTTCCGAGGGTGGTTCTGATAAGAGCACAATTGTACATGAGAGACTGGATGTGTGAAACGTTTTTAGTGCTTTCGAGCGTCTTCTTAAACCTAATTCCACACTGGAAAAGAATTTTTGGTTGTAAATTGTCAAACTGGTGTATGGTCGAGACATCTCAAAAGTGAGTGCCCTCTAGCTAAAAACATCTAACACTACACACCTGCACATAAGTATCTTGAAGTGTACTTTCTTACTTTTAATGAGGAATTATCATCGCTCTTTGTCTTGTTTGATCTCCTTTTCGAAGATGTTCGTTGTAGTGATGGGCGAAATGATGGTTTATTCGGAATCGATTCCGGAGCGCTCCGAATTTTGCGGAATCAATTCCGAACAGTAGGTCCAGATCCGGGGCCCCTTGCAAGATATGTTTAACTGGTTCTTTCTAAGTACGTGAGCGGGAGTAGGTCTGGTTATTCCTTCGTTTTTCGGGGCCCCCTACGAGCTCGGGCCCCCCCGCGGCCGCTCAGTCCGCGTATCGTTTAATCCGCCACTGCACCCGGATCCAGAATCGGTTCCGCACCCGGATCCGGAATCGGTTACGAATCCGGTTCCAGCTATGGAATAGGAACCAGCTAGTTCCGATTCCGAGCGCCCATCACTAGTTCGTTGTTAAAACATACACATGTTTACGATAATCTAACTACTTTTGAATGGGCAATCCCTTAAATGACGACATCAGGGCACTGACAAAAAGATCGACTTGAGTATCTCGGCCATAAAACCCTGTGCGTAGGGTATAGGGCAAGCCGAAGGGCACTGTTGGGAAGCAAAACCTTGGGGTATGGTTACCCAACAGTGCAGTCGGGGCTGTCCACTGGATTACAGCTGGTAGAGATGACCTACAGCGAAGGGTGTCCGTTGATCTGTTCCTACGGCTAGGTCTTGCAAACCCGGACGTGATCGACGGATATGACGGGTTAACGACGTTCGGTTGCTCATGCAAAGAGCGTCGCGAACAGTCAGGCGTGGAGGTTATTTTGGGTACGGACCAGTCTGCCGCTTAAACCGCAACGGTAAGCAGAACTGATATTTAATTTCGACTGGTCGGACCACTCAAATAACCTGAGAAGTGTGGGACACGGTTCGGCATGTAAGAGGCCCCTTCCCTACGGGACTCGTTGTTTGAAGGACCGTGTTTCAAGCAAATGGAACCGTTAAGGAGCGGAGTCGCAAAAGGTCTGGAAAGCCGCAGTTGGTAGCGTTCCGACTAGCCCTTCGGGGATTGTAGTTGGCTTTTTGTCTTTCATTACTTCCGCGCTAATTAATGCCCAAACTAGGCGGGACCGGGAGAATCGGCAAATGGGGCACATGGAGCTTCGTTAGGGGGTAACGCGGCCTTCTGCCGTGAGTCCTCCACTCCACCTGGCGTGGGTCGACTATAAAAGCTTTTTTTCTTCATGTCAATATAAAAAAAAGTCCGTAGACACTAGGGCAGTTTCGCTACCCATTTTAAATCGTGTTTTAATCCCCCCCCAATTACATTATTTCAGCCCAAACAGCTGTGCCAACCGAAGGCAATCAATGAGCTGAAGGTGGGTCGCGTGGTGGTGGTAACGGATCGGCATCATTACAACAAGCTCGGAATATTGGTCTCCGTTTCGCTGCAATCCCACAAGGATATGACGCTTGCCGTGCTAGTGCTCGATCACGGGCGCCAAAAGGCGGACAGCCCACCACCGGTGGAAACGCTCGACCGTGGAATGCTCTGGCATCAGATGCTATCGTTAGCATTGCCGTACCAAACGTTCCTGCCGGAAGGTGTCGGTGGGCACTGTTTGCTTACCCTCGGACCAACGAACCTGGTCAAGGTGACGAAGCACACGATCAAGTGCGACGCAAACAACATCATCCGCAGCTGGGAAAATCGTCTCATTCCACGCTTCCGCGATGCACCACCATCACAAGCCACCGTTGAAGCGGTCGCCAGCTTGGCCGAGCTGAACGCGAAGGTAATAGAATCCGGATGCGGCATTACCGGCGAACTGGAATGCGTACGATTTGCGATCGATCATACAAATTTTGAGCTGAACATGAGCCTGAAATGTGCCCAGGAACAGTTGAACCGCTGGGTGCCGTACACAGACATTGCCGACTTTGAGCATGAGTTTGCGATCGTGTTCGATCGCAAGCAGCTGGAGCGAAAGCTGGACGAGCTAAAGTACCAGGTGTCGTATGAAAGTTTGTCACTGTATCGGGATTACCGGCAAAAGTTGCAGGTGCTGCAGGAGCTTAAGTACATCGATAAAATGCACGAAGGTAGGTGTTCGGCTCTTAATCGACGAAGGTGTACACCATTTGCGATGAACGGAATCTTTCTATTGCAGTGGCCATGAAGGGTCGGGTTGCGTGCGAGATGGGCCAGAACGAGCTGATGATAACGGAGCTGGTGATGCGTAACATATTGACCGATCTGCAGCCGGCCGAAATCGCTGCCCTGCTGTCGAGTTTGGTGTTTCAGGCGAAAACGGACGTAACACCGAAACTTACCGAAACGCTGCAAAAGGTATGCTGGCCGGTGGGAGCTAACACTAAGTACCGAGCCCGTATTTGTCTGGCTGCAAATGTTACTTTCAAAGCTGAGTTTGGGTAGCATTTGGGTTTAACAATTAGGTTTGATGCAACTGTTCGATTTGTTTGTTTCAAAATTGGCCAATAGAATGTAAAATAACATATTAAGACTAGCGAAACTAAACATTCCACTTAAGCCATGCGCTAAAAGCAAAGATGAGCAAAGGGGGCACTCACAGAATCGCTCAGGTGCTGTTTAGAGTTACCAGGCTACTTCTTCACATAGAGCCGCTTTGTAATCCGGAATTTCTAGACACATACATATTTTCTTACGCTTGGCCTGTTGCAGAAATCCTCGCTACCGTTCGCGGTCTAGCACCGGCTGCAATTAATCCAATATTCCTATCGTTTCTGGCGGACGACGCATCTACGCCAGCACTCCACAACTCTCCGGTTGCTACCCGAACACTCACTGGCTACTAAGACCCCTTTGTTTTTGTACCGGAAAACAAAGCGAGCCGGGCGTTACTCGTTGCCATTCCTCATATCATGCCGCACCAGCTCGCTGGTGCCTGTGAGATCATCGTACAGGTCTTAACATTTGTTTTTGCCAAATTGCTATGCGATAGGAACCAAGTTTTCGCTTGGAACCAAGGGATTGGACAACGCAATAGTGTTTCGCGGCCTTAAACGTAACGTAAAATTAAATGTTAAGATCCGGGGGGATCCTGCCATTGAAATATTCTATTAAGTAAGTTATTCGTTAGTTTTATTATGTTCTGTCTAGTTAATACGCTCCAATCCTACAGCCCAGTTTTTGGACAACATCCTTGTGCAGCTGCAGACATACATTTTTGGGACACACTGTACGTTTCCATGGACACACTGATTGGTAGAAATTTTTCCCACACATTTACAGGCCGAGGAACAGTTTCGCGAGGTTGAGAACGACATCCGGCTGGTCGAGCGGCAGTTCGGTGTGACGGATGTGTGCAAGAAGGAAGAGCTCAACTTTGGCCTCACTGAGGTAGTGTACGAGTGGGCGCGTAACAAACCGTTCGCCGATATTATGGTGCTGACGGACGTTAAGGAGGGCATCATTGTGCGCTGCATCCAGCAGCTGAATGAAACGCTTTGCAACGTGAAGGACGCGGCCCGCATTATTGGTGATCCGGTGCTGCACAGCAAGATGGAGGAAGCGTCAAATGCGATCAAGCGTGACATCGTTTTTGCGGCCAGTTTGTACACCTCGAGCACACCGATCGTTATTGGGGATGTGTAGAGAGAATGGCCGCCGTTTTGTTATTAAGCACAATAAATGCAAAAATATGCTGAAAGCGCTTAGTGTGATCATTGTAAAAACGAGTGCTTTAATTGATATTTTAAAAGTACTTTATTGATTACAATAGTTTTACAATGGAATACACAAACCAACCGGCAAAAAATATGCTCGCTCGCAAACCAAACATCATCATCATTCTTACTATACCTACAGTGTTCGCTGTTCCGGTATGAAGTTGTTCTGTGCTGTCGCTCCGCCGGACGCACTGTTCGTATCTTCGCTGATGCAGATCCACTGGCCCTCGCTCGTTTCCTTCCACAGGCTCACCTTATTGTCACCGCCCGAAACGCCCAAAATGTTGCCGGTCAGCGACCAGCTCACGTTCCACACGACATCATCAAAGTTGTGCAGCACGGCCGGCTGCCAGCTAACCAGATCGTCACTGGTCCAAATCACAACCCGCCGATCCTGCGAGCAGCTAGCGATCTGATGCCGCGGCATACCGACACTCGGTGCCCACGCCACATCGCGCACCCAGTCCGAGTGTAGCTCGAGTCGCTTTTCCTCCTCCCAGCGGTCACCGTCCTCTTTCCAAATTTTCACCGCGTTATCGCACCCACCCGACACGAGCCGCTTGACGGCTAGGTTCGTTTTGCTCGGGCGCTGATCGAACGCCGGTTCGGGAACGGTTGCCGGACACCAGCTGACCGTGTTGCAGCCGATCGTGTGAGCGTTTGAAATTTTCTTGCAATCCCACGTTCCGGCCTCCACGTTCGCGGTCAGGATCGAGATGGAACCGTCGGAGCTGCCGCACGCCAACACCAGCCCATACTCGGCCGGTGCCCAGGCAACGGAATTGACGGACGAGTCATGGTTGCTGTACTCGTACCATTTGGTCCAATCGCCCGGACCGGCCTCCTTCCACACGATCACCTTACGATCGTACGAGCAGGACGCTAGCACGTTACCGTACCGTGGGTGGCCCCAGGCAACCTGCCACACCGGACCACCGTGTCCCTTTAGGTCTGCGGCCAGCGTTTGGGCACCGTTCTTGATGTCGAAAATTTTTACCGAATTGTCCGACGAACAGGTCGCCAATCGGAGCCCGTAGTAGTCCACATCGGCACAGTGGATCATGTCCTCGTGGCCGGTATCGATCGTATTGAGCACGGATACCATTTTGCAGCGGACAAACTGGGTGTACAGTAGTAAATGCAAAATCAAGATTTCTCTGCAGCCGCTTCGGAGTGTGTATTTTCGGATCTTTTCCGCTGAGATATTTGACGTGGAACAAAACACACAGCTCTGTGTTGACAATCGAGCGCACTGCGGGAATACTCGGTGGACAATTTATATGACAGTTTATTGGCTGGATTTCGCTACAACAACGATGTGAACGAGACAAGAAACGAATAAGTAGCTAACCTTATTTATTTTAACAATTACGATGAAAGGTACTGAAAAATATTGGAATACAGCACAGTAGTGCTGTCAGTCTCAGGTAGCAGAAAATGCTGTCAGTCTATTTCGCGATGTGCTGTGTGTGGGTAGTGCAATTCGGTAGCTTAATTTTTGATCGCGTGGATGACAAATATGAGTTGAATGAGTAATTTTGATAGCAGTTATAGTATTTTTTTTATAAAGCTTAATAAGTTGGCCTTCAGCCTAGTTCTAGATCCTTTAGTACAATGCTGTCTCATAGGACAGCTTCAATTTCTTCTGCCACAGTTAGATTCGAAACTATTCTCTTCTGAGCTTCAGAAGGACTGTTGTAATTACTACTATAAATTAACGGCTTTGAGGACATGTTGTAAGATCCTTTAAAAACTAAAATGAAATTCGAATCAACTGTCGCCTGTTTGCACAATTACATTCTGAGAGGATGAAGCGGGAAATCCATGTACCATCATATCTGCCTACTTACCTTACATTGTTCAAAAATAGCTTAGTATTCACACGCGTCCCATTGTTTTGAATTCACATTTATTAGCCGACCGTATTTAAGTATACATTTTGTGGAATAGACATTTTTGATTCGATTACTATTTTATTGTCAATGACATATCGACGTAAAGCTCCCAAAAAAATAACAGATAGAAATCTCGATTCGATTCACCGAAGAAGGACACAGACCGCCCGCGCTATGCTGGTCGGAGATGGAATAAATATCAAACAATCAAACAAACAAATAAACAATTAGCTCGGTAACTACGACTGGAATGAAGGATGGGCCAATAGGCCGCTGTTTTCAACAAGAGAGCGAGCGGCGCTTAAAAACCACGGACAGATATAACATAAGGTAGCTCCTCAAATGCCCACTGCACAGCTCGTCCACAGCGGAAGTAACACAACCAACAAGTACAACTATAGCCAGTTACAACAGTGAATACGTTCAATTTGCACCTACACACATGCACATAAATCTAGCGGACAGAGAGCGAGCGAGAGAGAGAGACAGACAGAAAGAGCCACTCTCGCCCGGAGCAACACCCGGTGATTAGAGATTACGTCCCAAATGTTTAGTTACGCTATTAATTCTTCGCACGCGATATGCCATTGCCTCCGCTCTTTCCCCAACACCCGAAGCTCGCACAAAATGACACCCGTGGTTGGTTTAATTGGCCACGGCAGCAATCTGCGGGCAGTTCGGTATCTGGCAGTTTAGCTCCCGGGCACAACTGGCCGCCGTGGCGTTGGTGCGCGCACCAAGGGTGAAGCAGTTTCTTCTTCGATCCACGAGTGCGAGCGGTCACAAGGCCAGCCGGCGGGCATTCTCCAATCACAGCAATAAACTGTTTTTAATAAATTGTTTAAAGATCACCTGAAGACAGACGGATGGGTGAGAAATTCTGTTTGTTTTGGATCGGGCCATGGCCATGTTAGCTGATCGGCAAAATAATGCTCTGGCACGCGGCCTCGGCCTCACCATCCAGGACACTTTGTCGGCCAGCCGATGCTCCAGGTTTTCGTGGTTCATCGAGTTGCCGGAAATGTTCCTAGTACCACCGGCACCCGTTCCGTACATTTCGAGCGCATCCGCAACGGCTTGCTTCACCTCCGGATGGCACGACATGCCGAGATAGTCGTTCGAGCACCACACCGTAATCGGTCGCTCGCCCCACGAATACTCGAGCGCACGGGGGAATTGACCTTCGGCTGCCAGCCGGTTCACCTTCTTAAACACCCGGTACGAATGGTCCTGCTTCTTGTGCTGGATTTGCTTGTGGAAGAAACTTTCGTACTGGAACGTGCGTTCCGTCGGCACTTCCACACTTTCGGCCCCGAGCTCCTTGACGTGCGGGGCCGCCGTACTCAGGAATGGGCACTTGTTCGTGCCACCCACCGCCACCGGCTTCTGCTTGCCGGTCGATGGTTCCGCCGCCTGTTGCTGCACCGGTTTCGGTTGCTGCAGCGAGCTCAGGTTGCGACGCGCTTCGGCCGAGTTTTCCTTCTTCGAAGCGACCGAGTCCTGAGCTCCACCGGATCCTCCAGCGCTCCCACCAGCGGCTCCAGTACCGGCCGGCGAACCTTGCATCGTGGAGATGGTACGCTGCACCACCGGACAATGGGCACCGTACGCCTTCAGCAGGGCCGGAGCATAATTGCACACGTAGCTCTTGCTAAAACGGGTCAGGAACGGGCAAGGCATCTTCTTAATGCTGCTTACCTTGCGTGCGACGAACTGGGAGGTGGTTAAACTGAAGAGCTGCACCGAAGAAAAGCAGAAGAAAAACGGAAATCACATTAAATGTAAAGAAATTGTGTGTAAATATTAAAATCGAAGGTAACAGTCCGAATGACCTTTAGGAAGCAGATGGCCACTTTTTCCACTCAAACAAATTGCGCCCCCAAAAAGGCGAAAGGTAAAGCAACGATCATACCAACCACATACCTTTGGTTGCGGCACGTTTGTTATTCTTCGCTACCAACCTACCAACACCAAGAGCACCACAAATTCAAATTTATTTCATTCTCTGTTGGGTCACACAATTTGCCAACCCAAACATTCGAATTGCAAATTCTTTACCGTGTCCTCCGGCATGGGACGCATACTGGAGAGAGACCGAAAGCAACCAACAGACCAACAACAACAAAACCGTGCGTAGAACCTCTTTATTTGCGTCATCTGGCACACCAAGGGTGAAGCAGTTTCTTCTTCGATCCACGAGTGCGAGCGGTCACAAGGCCAGCCGGCGGGCATTCTCCAATCACAGCAATAAACTGTTTTTAATAAATTGTTTAAAGATCACCTGAAGACAGACGGATGGGTGAGAAATTCTGTTTGTTTTGGATCGGGCCATGGCCATGTTAGCTGATCGGCAAAATAATGCTCTGGCACGCGGCCTCGGCCTCACCATCCAGGACACTTTGGGATCATTTTTATATACCTTTGAAGCATTTAGCGGTGCAAAAAATTAGTTCGGTTTCAAAGGATGCGTGTACCCGATACGATATACTTATTTTATTTCGCCCAAAATCTATTCCGCCCATAGTGGGTTAAAAGTGGCTCACACGATTTCCAACCTTATCTAAAGAACATATTTTCACGAAATTTATCTGTAAATAAATGACATTTTACCCAGCGCCATCTTGTGGTAAATCAAACTAACTACTCTACTAACACTACCGCATTGAGCATCTGATACAGCATACAGTTTTTGAATTTTGAATCACTGCCCAAGGAGTTACAACGCCATACAAGAGTTTGATTCTATTCTGAAAAAGATGACCTGTCACAACGATCGTAAAGATTAATGTTTTACTTATTGCCAGTTTATCGAATGTTTAATACAATATACCATAACAAACCTGTAACATTTTGGGGCGTTCGTATTGAAACTATTCTCCGTTATTTTAAAGATGGATCGATTGGAGGAGAATCTTCGGTGCGTATACTTAAAACACTCGTATTATCCGTAAGTTCGCCGAAAGAATGGGACCATGTACATGCACTTCTAAAAGGAAATGTTATATCTATTCACCCGATTTATTGAATGATCGCTCTTTTGGCACTAAACTAACGGTTGCTATGCGCGTCACTAAACGTGATCACCGCTCACGTCACTTCTGGAGGGCATAAAACTTTCAAAACGTCTTGTGCGATACCTTAGCCAGAGCGAGTAGAGTACACCAGAAAGAGTTACCACCAACGGGCACTGCAAGACACACACCGCCACCACACAGGTCGCACTGTGAGGGCCTAACACAGGGCATTTACAACGTTTAGAGAGTGGGAGATACCACAAACATACGCACACACACACACACACACACAGACTGTTATAGGGCCATTTCTGCTCGCTCAAGACATCACAGACGAGGTCGCGTTGATGTTGAAAAGAAGGAGCGCCACACACTATATACGCGATCCACGAACCGCCGCACCAGATCGGTAACTGTCGATCAACGTACTAGGCGAACACACAGACTGTTATAGGGCCATTTCTGCTCGCTCAAGACATCACAGACGAGGTCGCGTTGATGTTGAAAAGAAGGAGCGCCACACACTATATACGCGATCCACGAACCGCCGCACCAGATCGGTAACTGTCGATCAACGTACTAGGCGGTGATCGTTTTATATACTGAACCAACCAACTGGCGGCTGTCGTCAATCTGCAAACCACCCCGAATAGCTCCTGATAGATTTCCTGCACTCCTGTGCTAGCAGCTCCCCCTAATGATCTCCTTAATCTGCTCTGACACGGAGGCGATTATGCTGCAGAGTGTGCACGGTACAGAGAGATTGCACACCGTTGACGATGTTGGAGGTTCTGTCGGTACGGTCAGGGAAATCTCACCTTCTCGGTACCATTACCACACGTCCGCCACACCGGATAGAGAGAGAGTGCACGTAGTGTACGTACTTTGGGAAAACCGATAGACTACTGACCAAAGGAAAAAATTAGTCTCCTGCATGCCCTCTGGAAGCGCGACACCAGAACACAACCAACCAAAAAAGAAGGCACCGACGATGCGACGACAATGATGAATTTTAATAACTCCCCGTGTTGCTGTCTTTTCTACCCTAACTGGCCAATCAAATTCGAATGGCAAATGAGAATCGTTCGAACGGGTTTCGTGCGGATAAGTAATTTCTTATCGGGTCGAGGGCTACTGCTTCATCAAACCCAGCACGCGCGCGCGCGTGTTTCTAAATAATCGCGAACACGTATTTGTATCGATTCTTGCTCCAGCATTGACGAGTGCTTAATTTTGTACTTTATTATTACGTCCAAAGTTAAGGAAGTGGCAAACAAACGGTGCAACTCTGTTGGAATGGGGGGGGAGTGGGG
>KZ063959.1:0-24969 GCA_002091835.1 Anopheles maculatus | reverse complement strand
TTGAAAAAGAAAAGTCCACCCCACGGGGGGGGGGGGGGGGATGTGTGTGATCCAAGACCGGAGAGCAAGCAACCGACGCACACACACACGCAGAAGATGGCAATTTTGTTACACGAGTGTGGGGAGAGGTTAGTTTTGTATTCCGACGGCTCATCGTGAACATGAACGTGCTCAGGACCAGTTATAGTGGTGGCAAGCGACGTTGGGATTGATGTTGTACGCGTTCTCTTTCTCCCATGCCCGCGCATCGATCGACCAGAGCGCAAGAGAACGCAAATAACGACAAATCGCGAATCGCGTCGGTCGGTTTCGTTTTCGGCGTAAATATTTGCGTTCTTGCGCGAACCAGACTCGCGTAATGAGAGGCCATTGGGTCGGTAAGACGGGTGTAGGGGAGGGAGGGCGAAAAATGGCATCTGAGCTAATACAAAACTGCACGACGAACTGACTGTGATCGAGGACGACGGGTTTGCTGATCGTGCCGTCGTCGTCGTCGTCGCGACAACCTTTTGAGTCTGGTGTTTGCTGGCAGTGAGGGCACACGAGATGGGCAGGACACTCGGGTCCGCGTAAGGATGCGGTTTGGATCGGGGAGGGCGGTAGGTGCCATCTTTGGTATTTTTCATTAACGCCTTCACATCGTGCCGGTGTGACATGGAATCGCCAAACGGTCGCACCGGTTGGCCCCATTTTTTGTTTTCGTTCGAGAAAACGCTCAAAAATCGATTTCCGAGGGTTTTTGTTGGATCCTGCAGGCCTTTTTTGTGTTGTGGTTCCGTCTGGTTACCTTAGCAACGTTGGTTGGGTTTGTGCTCCAGCGGGTTTAATGACCACCGAAAAAATAAAAAAAATGGTGTCTACACGTTGATTATGGTGCTGGTGTGAATGGTGGCTGTGCTACTAGAATGCCACTAGGGTAGGCTAAAGGGAGGGCGCTATGTGTCTGGCAGGTGGAAGCTTTTGTTTGAATAATATATTGCCGGGGTTAACTGATTGTGGGCTGATGGAGTTGAACCGTTCTAATCTCTTATATGAGCGATGCTAACGAAGAGGGAAGTTTGTATGCATTTGTCTTGGAAATATTTCAATATTTGGACGTGTAAGAAGTCCTCGAAGTTGTATATTCGAAAATTTACTTTCCATATACCTCTAATAATGGTTATTTTCACCCGTTTCAAGTTTTAGCTGTGTGCCAATTTTAATTGTCCTTACGAAGAATTCTCCACATCATGGGATAACCAACAGGCAGTGAGTTCGCTATCGAGGATTAGGATTCTCTCAAAACTGGACATAGTACGTAGTTCAAGAGATCTTCAATAACTTATAATACATACCTGTAAGATTACCAAACAAATTTGAGAGGCTGTAAGTATTCAACATCACATATTCTTGGTCGAGAGTTCAACATTGTCTTAAATGCATGTAAAATTCAAACACAATAACGCCTTACCGAGTTATTCCTTTTCAGGTACCTCACAGTGTTGAGTTACGTCATATTGCGAGATCTTGACCGCTTTTTTTCTTGCAGCAAAAAGATTGATGACAGAGAAAAAGCTCGAACCGACGCGAGACAGTTGCAGCGACAACTGCAACGAGTCGCTGTGGCGCATCTTCACTGCCGAAGGTCTACCGGTATAATCAAGCCTGCTTCTACCGGTTGTCCGGTCAGGTCAGACGAACCAAAAACTAGCCACCAAACATGACCAACGTCCAGTGTAACCGGATACTGTTGTTGGTAAAGTTTACGAATTTTGTGCTACACGCCGTGCATTAAAAAATGGTGACGCGAATCAATGCGATGTTCACGTAGCGCCGGCGCGGACCGGAACCGAATCCGGCAAACTTTACACACCATCGGACACACCACGCACACACACGCACCTCCAAGCTGTGTTTTTTGTTTGTAAATTTATTTTGGCAGACTTGAATTTTAATCAGCGTACACCTGATTTAATTTCCAATCAGGAGGCAGCCACGATCAGCCCAGGCCAGCCCGTGCGTGAGAGTGGTGCGTTGAGGGCACAAGGGGGGGAAAACTTTCAAACCCAAAGCGTGAACTTACATACAAAACCACTTGCAGCTGGCAAACAAAAAAAAGGACGTACGCTCGTTATGGTCAACCTTTAGGAGGTGGGGCTGCCTTGTTGGATGGCCGAATGCAACATTACTGTATGCATACACAGACAGAGCTCTGTGCTTGCCGATGAGGAGGCGTCTCGTTTCTGGCTGCGGTGAGGGCGCAGAGGTAAAGGGGAAAGGAAAGGGAAAGCTCCCAAATATGGTGGCGAAGAAACCAGCTCCTGTCGGTGGTGGCCTTTTGGTGTGGTTTGTTTTATATTTTGATTTAAAGTTTTCGCGCACCCGCGAAACGAAACCGAAAGGAGAATATTTATGAGCCAGTGCGTCGTATGTGGTGGGAAGGGAGGCTCGTCGTCGTAGGGGGGCTCAGTATAAAATTTATGGAGCGCATCGGTGGCAACCTGGGGAGCACGGTTTTGTGGTCTTCTTGTATAATTCTTGTATTAAAACGCAATCACCCCGATGTCCGATTTTGTATGCCGTTTCGGGGTGTTTGTGAGGTGAGATTCCGGCTTTTTATTATTCGTGCTTTATTACCATTATTAATACCATCTCTCGTTGAAGGGTTGGTAACACCCTGCAGGTCTCCGCTACCCAGCAATATAAATGTCGGTGGGTAATAATATTTCGCGTGGCTCGACTATAAACCGGTGCGCTCCCGTATATGCTGATTATTGCCCAATCAGTAGCCCAATAATTCATGCTTACCGCCGTGTGTGTGTGTGTGTGTGTGTGTGTATCGAGCTTTCGGAATGAACAGAGCGAGCAGTAGCACATAGGACCCCTTAAAACCTCCCCATAATTGGTTGATCCTCAACGACGCGAGGAATGTGTATTCCTGGTGCAGCACCAATCTGGGTGAAAAACAAGAGCAGACACCAGACCCCAGAACCGTACCCCACATTCGGGATTGGCTGCACAACTAAAAGGAAAAGTTTTGTTGCACATTCGGGTCGCCTGAAAGGCCCGATCTTCCCTTCGATCGCAATAGTAGGTCGCGCACACGCCGCGGAAAAACGGGTTCCCCGACCCGAGAGCGTTGGCGGGTTTTGTGCCTTGTGCAAATCGAGTTCTAGTTTTGACCCAGCCGATGGACGAGCGTATGGGCCTGCAAGATTTCACAAATCTCCAAACTGCACCCGTGTGCTGCACTGATCTGCACTGGTTGCAATCTCACTTTCTTGCATCGCCGAGCGAGCCGGCGTCCAACTTTGACCCAATAAAGTGTCTCGATCGAGAGATGGTGGAGTTTACCCGGGTAGATGCACCACCGCCGGACACACTGACAGATCGATTGTATGGTAAATAGTGGTCTGCTGTTTGTGTGGATATATGGTAAAGACGGTGCTTCTCCAAACTGCTCCAAATCACCCAGGTTGAATCTGAGGGACGCTGGAGATTGTGGACGAGCGTCGCAACTATCACAGAAACTGGAACTCCGAGGGTATGAAAGCCAGAGTTGCAAAGTCTGGGGAAAATGACTGTAAGTCTACTTCATGCATGCGAACTGCTCGGTAAAGTCTTCAGCAATCGGCGCGGCAATATATTAACTTTCGTCAATGCGATGTTCACGTAGCGCCGGCGCGGACCGGAACCGAATCCGGCAAACTTTACACACCATCGGACACACCACGCACACACACGCACCTCCAAGCTGTGTTTTTTGTTTGTAAATTTATTTTGGCAGACTTGAATTTTAATCAGCGTACACCTGATTTAATTTCCAATCAGCAGGCAGCCACGATCAGCCCAGGCCAGCCCGTGCGTGAGAGTGGTGCGTTGAGGGCACAAGGGGGGGAAAACTTTCAAACCCAAAGCGTGAACTTACATACAAAACCACTTGCAGCTGGCAAACAAAAAAAAGGACGTACGCTCGTTATGGTCAACCTTTAGGAGGTGGGGCTGCCTTGTTGGATGGCCGAATGCAACATTACTGTATGCATACACAGACAGAGCTCTGTGCTTGCCGATGAGGAGGCGTCTCGTTTCTGGCTGCGGTGAGGGCGCAGAGGTAAAGGGGAAAGGAAAGGGAAAGCTCCCAAATATGGTGGCGAAGAAACCAGCTCCTGTCGGTGGTGGCCTTTTGGTGTGGTTTGTTTTATATTTTGATTTAAAGTTTTCGCGCACCCGCGAAACGAAACCGAAAGGAGAATATTTATGAGCCAGTGCGTCGTATGTGGTGGGAAGGGGGGCTCGTCGTCGTAGGGGGGCTCAGTAGGAAATTTATGGAGCGCATCGGTGGCAACCTGGGGTGCACGGTTTTGTGGTCTTCTTGTATAATTCTTGTATTAAAACGCAATCACCCCGATGTCCGATTGTGTATGCCGTTTCGGGGTGTTTGTGAGGTGAGATTCCGGCTTTTTATTATTCGTGCTTTATTACCATTATTAATACCATCTCTCGTTGAAGGGTTGGTAACACCCTGCAGGTCTCCGCTACCCAGCAATATAAATGTCGGTGGGTAATAATATTTCGCGTGGCTCGACTATAAACCGGTGCGCTCCCGTATATGCTGATTATTGCCCAATCAGTAGCCCAATAATTCATGCTTACCGCCGTGTGTGTGTGTGTGTGTGTGTGTGTATCGAGCTTTCGGAATGAACAGAGCGAGCAGTAGCACATAGGACCCCTTAAAACCTCCCCATAATTGGTTGATCCTCAACGACGCGAGGAATGTGTATTCCTGGTGCAGCACCAATCTGGGTGAAAAACAAGAGCAGACACCAGACCCCAGAACCGTACCCCACATTCGGGATTGGCTGCACAACTAAAAGGAAAAGTTTTGTTGCACATTCGGGTCGCCTGAAAGGCCCGATCTTCCCTTCGATCGCAATAGTAGGTCGCGCACACGCCGCGGAAAAACGGGTTCCCCGACCCGAGAGCGTTGGCGGGTTTTGTGCCTTGTGCAAATCGAGTTCTAGTTTTGACCCAGCCGATGGACGAGCGTATGGGCCTGCAAGATTTCACAAATCTCCAAACTGCCCCCGTGTGCGGCACTGATCTGCACTGGTTGCAATCTCACTTTCTTGCATCGCCGAGCGAGCCGGCGTCCAACTTTGACCCAATAAAGTGTCTCGATCGAGAGATGGTGGAGTTTACCCGGGTAGATGCACCACCGCCGGACACACTGACAGATCGATTGTATGGTAAATAGTGGTCTGCTGTTTGTGTGGATATATGGTAAAGACGGTGCTTCTCCAAACTGCTCCAAATCACCCAGGTTGAATCTGAGGGACGCTGGAGATTGTGGACGAGCGTCGCAACTATCACAGAAACTGGAACTCCGAGGGTATGAAAGCCAGAGTTGCAAAGTCTGGGGAAAATGACTGTAAGTCTACTTCATGCATGCGAACTGCTCGGTAAAGTCTTCAGCAATCGGCGCGGCAATATATTAACTTTCGGTAAATTGAGCCCGTGTCCAACGACTCCAACTTCAACGGAGGCCAGCTGTCTGGGCTTGGTATGCACTGCCCGGTAGATCTGGTAGTCCACGGGCGGGGAGGTGCGATGGTGGGATGTAGTGAGCTATCTGGAGACATCTAAAACCTTCAGGTGGCAAAACGCAAGCCTCCAGCTTCGGATCAGCCGCCGTGTGGATGTCGAAATGACCGGTTTTGTTTGTTTGTTTGCGCTTCGGACGTCTTGGTGTGCGCTGTGGAACCAGTCTCCTCTGGCGGTGGTCTCCATTGGTACCTGCCCCAAACTTTATTTGGATCCCCCCCCCCCCCCCCCCCCCCCTCCGGACGGCCGGCTTAAGAAACTGGTTGGATGCGGGGTTCGTGTCGTCGGCAGAAACAAGTTTCTGCCGTTGGCGAAATTCGTGTGTCCATCATCAGAGCAATCACGGGAGTTGGGGGTAGAGAGAATGGTTGGAGGAAGTGTGTTCAGATTCTTACTTGAGCTTCAGACTAATCATTAGCATCATAGTGACCAAACCGTCCAATGATTCCACTGTCACCGTAGAACTTTTGAGCAGAATATTTGGAAAAAATGGTCCCAATGATCATTCGCTGCCACGTGACCTTTCCGGTCGAAAAGTGAAGACCGGCCCGAGCATTGAGGAATGAGGCAAAGGAAAGGGGAAGCCTTCCTTTCCGATCATCAATTGGCACCGCCGAACGGAAGCCATTCCACCGCGGCTAAACGAAATAATTAAACCCATCCATGCGCGGAGTTGTTTCCTTCACTCGAGCAGCACAGCCTGGAGCGATTAGACCCGGTAGATAGAGATAGAGACATACGAAAGGTACGGCAAACGGAAGACTTCTTACAGCAATAAACAAAACATACACACAAACACACAGAATAGATGACGATTGCTGATCAAAATGATGATTGTTTCGATCTTATGACTTCCATATCCTCTGCTGCTGCTGCTGCTGCTGCTGCTGGTGGCTGTAGCTTTCGATTTCCTTCTCGCACACATCCATTCAACACTTCCTACCGCCACCACTTCCTTCGGCTAGCTCTTCTTTCCCTCCCCCCCCCCCCCCCCACCGTTTAACCATTTCATATACATTTATGCGTATGAACACATCATACTCCGTTTTGATTTCCTTCCTTCACCAATATCTGCTCGCTTCCTTCCCTGTCCGACCGTGTCTCGGTACAGTATCACTTTTATGTTCTTCTCTCTTTCCTTCTCTTATGTGTTTTTCATCACACTTCTTACGTTGTTTTACTCGTCTCTCGGCTCTTCTACGCTTCCTTTCGCTATCCGCGAGTCACGGTGTTTTGCTTTTGCTTTCGTCAGTCGCGCTCGGGTGTTTGTTTCCTTTTTCTTCTGCTCTTATTTCGCGCTTCCCACTCTGTGCGTATCTTTACTTGTGTCTGTGTGTTTCTTATGATGTTTTCATCTTCCTTACTTCGCTTTAATCGTACTTTTTTTTTCTCATTTTTAGCGTTTTTTGTGCCTTCTTTTCTCATCATCTTGCTCAATCTGTGTAGTTGGCTCGATGCCGGGAGAACGCACTTTGCGCACCGGCCGGGCCCAAGCGACGCCGATCATCGATGCGGCGTGCTGATGATCGCTTTCCACGATCGCTCTTTGCATGGCTGTTTGGCGTTTTCTCTATGCTTCGCTTTTCCTTTCTATTTCGCTTCCTTCACTTTCTGACCTTCAAATACCCAGGTGCGGGATGGTGTGGGATCAACCGTGCCATGACCCAAAGGCAATTTAGCCTATTTCTAGGGGATTTATCTGTTATTTATTGTCTTTTCTCTCCTGCCGCTGTACAAAACCGCACACAAACACAGGGACGCACGGTCTGCCATGTTTAGTGTTAGGAGGGTTTTCTTGTTATCTCTTCTGCTTCTACTGCAAGTCATTGCTGCCTTTTTTTTTTACACACGTGTGGCAATTACCAACATTGGTAACATCTTGTGTTTTTTTCTTCTCTGTTCTCTTTTTTTCTCTCTCGTTTCGGGTTGCTTCTTCATCGCTTCCACACTTGTCTATTACATTCGAATGACTATTATTGGTGTTGTGTTGCTTTTTCCCCTGTTCTTCTTTTACTTACCTCCTTACCTGAGCGTAAGTGTAATATATGTTGTTTTTTCTTCTCTTTATCACCCTTTTTCCTTAGTTTTTTGTTTGGCTCGTTTTATTCGCTGACGTGAATTGCGTACTTTCGTTTTCTTACTGTATTGCCGCCACGCCAGGAAAAGTGCACAAATCGTAATGATGTGTTTTTGTACCTAATTTGCATTCCTTCAGGAGCTGCGTTTGTTTGTTTTGTTTCCTTACGCGCTCAACATTCCAAAACAAACTGCGTGTACAAACTGCGGGTTTTGGTCGATCATTACGTGATCGGTTGTAAAACGGCTACCGTATGTTGTTTACATTTTTGGGGTTTGGTTTTTTTTTTGTTGGAGACACCGCCACACACAAATGGTTCCAAATATCGTTCTCAATTTCTGCCGAGAGAAGCACAAAATTAGCTGCACCTTCCTCGAAGCTCGAAGAGACAAGTGGGAGGTGTGCGATTGTGGTGAAAAATGCTTTCCAAATTTTACTCAACCATTTGTAACTTAATGCACCTGCCGGTTAGCTTCATTTTCGTGGTTTTCTCCGCTTTTTTTGTGTGTGTGTAAATCATTATTTGAAACATTACCTTCCAATATGAGTGTGACATGTAAAAAAAAACAACCCGGGGTACAAATTACCCAAAGTACAGGGTGCACTTTTTTCTTCTTGTGTTTTTCACTTCAATTTACAGTGTTTCTCACTTGATAATGCAAAGTTACCTATGATTTTTGAAAAACGCTACATACGATTTCGAATGGAGCGTTTGCAAAAATCATAGGTAACTTTGCATTATCAAGTGAGAAACACTGTAAAAACGGAGTGTGTATGTGTGTTTGGGGCATGTGTTTTACACCGAAAAGTGTATTTGGTGATATGACAGAAAATTGATACCGTTCACCGGTGTGCGCGAGGTTCAACCGAGAATGTCCCCCACTTGTTCAAGAATCACCTTTCCCCTCCCGTCTACCCTCTTGCGCCTTTAACCACCGCGCATCGAATGATCGTTCAATTTTTGCGTTATTTGAAGCGCCGTTGTGGCGCAATTACGCATCACACTGGAGCGGTTCTGGAGTGTTGGAATGCTTCCTTGGAAATGGTAGCTGGGATTCGCACTTTTTTTTTTTCGACCGTTCCCCAGAATTCTATCCCTTGGGTTCTTACTTCGATCCCTTTCTTTCGCATCGATCGCATTCGGGTGGTTCGATGTGATTTTCCAAGGAGAAAAGTTTTTGTGTACTTGTGTGTACCCCCCCCATTCAGTACAGCGCCATTTGGCTCCTTGGATATCGGGTTGCACTTCGCACCGAGGGGGTTCGATGGGGTTGCCCTTGTAAACGGACACCATGCGCTACCATGAGCGATTCGGAAATGCACTCCCGGGGAGGGCTGATCGTTGCATTCGTGGACTTTGTGAATGGGGGTTTAGCTTTATTTTTTTATATCAGGCACAAAAGTGGTTCGATGCATTTGCTGGGCTTGTGGTAGCAAAAAGCTCACGTTTACTTAATTTTGTGAAGATTTACTTGCTTTCTTGGAATGTGAGGATCGTTTCAGACGATGAATAAATAATAATTTGTTTTTGAAATGTTCAATACAGTTGTGCGCATTCAAAATGGGACATTTTCAATTTCGGATCGCACTATACACACATTAATATGTTTCTGAACATCAATTGTGAATATACTATTCAACATTTCATGCAATATCTGTATGTTTTGGTGGGTTCTAGCATCTTGTAATGTAGAATTCTACTGCGCTCCTAATTTAATGTTTTATAAGCATTATAAGCAGGGCGGCCCGGTGGTAGATGCGACAGCGGCACCAGTCTTTACACGACAGGACCGGGGTTCAAGTCTCATCTGGGCCGTTCCCCCACAGTGAGGACTGACTATCCAACTATGCGGTAACAATAAGTCTAGTAAGCCAGAAATGGCAGGCATGACCTAAGAGGTCGTTAGGCCAAGAAAGAAGAGAAGCATTAAGAAAACAGAAAAACATAAGAAAAGGGAACTTAAAAAGGGGATATAACAAGCAATACGATTTAGAAACAATGTAAGTACAGGAAAATAAAGACAAAGTTAAAAGACTAGAGTCCGTGTATATAAAATTAACAAAAAAGAAGCAAAAGAGTATGGATCGCATTGTAGCGATGCTAGTCAATAGAAACGTTTTCCATATATTGAACAAGGAGTTAGATTTAGTTTGGAAAACAGAAGAGATGGGATAAAATTCAACTAGAAATTAGAACAAAGAAGCAATGCCAATATTAAAGAATACATGGAAGAGAATTTAGAAACTAAAGTGAAAAAGCAATTACAATATAAACGAACATATGAATGTTGATATAGCAAATAGAAGAAACAGGTTACTGTTTTGGACATATATTTGTTAAGCGAATCACTAGTTCGTAGGTATTAAGTAATCTTGCAATCTTTGTAATGTTAAGATATCCCATAAAAGCTAGGACTCGCTGTACTTGATTATCTGCTCGTTTTTGCGAGAGGATCTTTCAAATCTCCTTCGGTCAAAGAAGGACGCAACCCAGGGTAAGACGAGACACCATCAAGCTGAACCTCCAAATGTTCTCCTTGTGCTGTCACTAATCCCCTGCCACATTCTGCCTTCCAGCCAGTTCCCTCACGTACGCTCAAAACCATTTATTTATAACTTCATGCATTCTACCGGGGACGGCCAACCGGTGCGCCAAACCTGTTTCAATTTTATTTGTCGCTTTTCAAATCGTTTCAAGCGTTTGCAAGAATTGGTGCCTATGGCTTTGCAACAACGCTGTTCAGGCATGTATTCGGATCGAAAGTTAGCAAAATCTCCTCCACAGCCTTAATGACGGTGCAATATATTTCTTCAACGATTGGGTATATAAATGCCGTAAAGATGAACAGTGCCCGTATGGCTGCTCTCGCACGCACTCACGCAATGAATGACAGTTTTACTTGATTGTTAAAGTGTGTTCGTGTGTGTGTGTGTGTACCGGCTTTCGGGGTAGCTTAAATTAAGTAAATTATTGACGTTTCCGTACGCGGGCGGTGTACGCTTTCATCAATGTTCTGTGTTAATTCATTACCCTCCCCGAGTTGCCATTAGCTGGTTGGGCCAGTGGTTGTCTGGTCTGTTTGCCTCGTTTTTGGACAACCGTGCGTTGAGTGCGTGCGCATGTCGCACAGTTGTCGCCAACGCCCGCACAGTACGCTGTACCATTCATGCGTTCACAGCTGTCCCGATTGATGGTGATCAATTCAAATGATCAAGCAATCGAGCGACGATTCGGACGCGTTTCAATATCGAACGGACAAACTTCATTGAACTGTTTCACAACGGTTGGGAAGCTATGGGGAGAAGTGTCTCTTTTTTTGTTGTATTCGTTTGGAGGCTAGAAAAATGAAAGGGAGATCCAATGAATGGTTTGTGGATGCTATGCTAGGCGACCTATTTCGGTTTTTGTGATGGTGGGTGATGGTGATGACGGGAAAGTGAAAAGAAGCAAGAGAGAAAGAGGGAACGATAGTTGCGAGAGGATGAATGAAAGTGCGAGTGAAAACCGAAAGTGGTGGTTTACAATCTAGAACATTAGAGCGCAGCGTCTATCTGGCCGTGTGTGAAACTTAGAGTGGAGCAGCCTGTGAGCCATATGACATGAACAACATTAATAAGTAAAGTGTTTGTGAGTCGGAGAAAGTTATGTATGTTTAACAAGGAAAATGTTTTTCATATAAAATAAGACTTTACATAAAAATTGTAAAATTGTTGAAGAACAATTAAATATAAGAAAAAGAACTAGTTATAGGGAATCAAAATGAGAGGGAAAACTAAAAATCAATCCAAATAGCTTTTAAGTAAAAACAGAGAGGAAAAAACGTATTTTGTACTACTAATACTAGTTTTACTGTTTAAAAATTGTTTGTATGTTGTAGGATAACGATCAAATGTATAACAAAAAAAAGGTAAGAGGTGAATGCAGCCATAAGGCTCAAAGTCTCTATAGTTTAAAAAAAATCCAAATAGCTTACAAAATGTAAAAGAAACTCATTAGGAAAAATGATAGTGAATAGCAAAATAGTTGATTATTTTAAATTGAAATACCTTTCATCTGAAGTTATTGTCGTGAAAAATGTAAAAAATAAGATAAAATTAAGTAAAAAGATTAAACGATAAAAGAAGAGAGAAGACTTTAACACGTCTTTTTTATGAATACAATTTTAAAACAAAAAGAACAGAACAGTGCTTGATTGTCTTAGAAATATAAAACAAAAAATCGTTTACGGAGTAGTGAAGCAAAAATTCTAAACTAAACTTGGAAAAACACCCTTAAGGAACAGTAAAAGAATACTTTAAGAAATTTTTCGTCTTTTTGATAGTTTTTCACACAAATTTGATTGTTTTAATACAAAAATATTTATTATAATTGCTTCTCTAATGCACAACCTTAGAGCTAAATCAGCAATTGGAAGAATTCAGAAACTTACCACAGTACGTTGCCAGGTACTGATTTCGGACACCTTTCGCAACCATCTTGGTGGCGTTCGGTAAGACGGACGTCCTCTTGGGAAACAGAAATCGAAGTTACGAACGATCTTGCGCCTACTTGTACACGCTACTTGAACAACGTTTTTGCTACTTCAAAAACTTCAATTCCCAACTTTACAAACACCAGGAAACGTTCCACTCACAACACTACGCATTCCCGCGGACCCGGCACACAATATTGCAGGCGGCGAGTGGAAATTATTTGGGGTTTTTCCAAAACAAAAACGAAAACCCAAAACTTCCAACAGCTCCGAAATCACTTTCACTATCGAAACCGTACACGTCGTACTCTCGCACCGAACCCTTTTGGGGTTGGTTGGGTTGACACCGATTCGCGGATTTTTCGTTGTTTCGCTATTTTCGAACTGGGTAGCAGCGCGTGCAATAAACGTGTTGATGCACCACCGTGTCAATGGCACAATCGTGCGGGGGCTCGTGTGCAGCCCTTAGTTTTGCGGGGCGGTGGAAGAAAACCAGAAACCCAGAAACGAGAGCGCGAGGTTGTGTTGAAATTATGCAACCGCGGCACGGTAATGTGCACGCACGCACGCCCGCCGGCTAACCGTTGGCACACTTCGAATGCACGCGCACGTGGCCGCGTAGAATAGTTTTCGGGGAGGGTGTTTTCTTTTTCCGCTGCAGTACGTTCTTAGTCGGTTAGTCTACGCACACACTTCCACCTAAGCAAATATTCACTTTCACTTTCACTTTCCCACGATTAGACGGTTGATAAATTTGGGCCGAGCGCCACACGAGCGTTCGTCGCCGTGGTCGCCGAGTCTGTGACTGCGAGACACTGCGAGGACGATGCGATTTGGTTTAGTTGCGCGGTACCAAATGGCGACCCGACGACGATGACGACTCACACACCACGGACGGGCACTTACGTGAGCCGGCGGGCTGGTGTTTTTTTTTTTTCGCGTGTGTTGCCGCGTGAGAGACCGTGAGCGACCGCGTTGTTGCTTTGCTCCACGCACGCGATCACCAGTCCACTTTTCGGGTGGAAGGACGATTGCATACGATGCACCGACGGATGCAAATTCTCAATACACCACCGGCAGCAACGAAAACGAAAAAAAAGGTAAACAATCTGTTTTTACCACTCACGCAACAGCGAGTTACTGTGCGCGCGATCGTGAGTACGCAATCACTCTCGCTGCTGTATTCGGTACGGTCACGTTCACGACACAACGCACGACCACACGCGGGCTTCCAGGGGCAATGTTTTTTTGTTGCTCGCTGTCAATTGCGTGCACGACGCACACGGGGGGATGGTGGAATTATTGGACGGCGTACCGAAATTTACTACACACTCCTCACACACACACACACGCACACACTAAGGCGGGTTTTCGGTTTCGATTCCTTTCGGGTTTTTCGGGTGCGATCGTGGCCGCTCGAAGGACGGATGCCGACTGCGATCGTACGCGACCGTGCAGGGACAAATGTAGCCCAACCACCACCACCACCACCACCACCACTACCACTGTCACCACCACCACCACTACCACAACCAACCACCCCGGCTCTTATTACCCGCCACCGGGTTCCGTTCTCGTTGCGTTTTCTCAGCTAGATGGATGCTTTAGTGATACGAGTGCCGAGATGATGCGAGTCTCGCTGCTGATAATCTTGTTGCTGCTGTACTGCTGCGGCTAATGAAGATGATGTGTGGTATTTTTTAAACCATTATTTACCACCTCCGTCATCTTCCCGTTTATCGCTGTGTGAGTTTCGGTGTGGTTGTTTTTTGTTTACGTTTTACGCCCGCCTGCACTACACTATCTGCCTGCCGGACGCTCTCTTTCGCGGGATGATCCCGCTGCCCGACTGCAACCGATCGCTGTGGTGTGCTGTGGTGCTTGGTTGTGCGCTGATGATTATATTTTCTGTTTCTGTTGTGCGCTAGCGCAAGTTCGTACACCAACAAACAAGCAACACACGATCGTAAACACTGGGCGCGCTTCTCGTGTGTGTGTGTGTACGTGCCGCGTACTACTCTACACGTATAGTTTGTTTTATCGCACTCGGCGCCGAAATGCGCCACCCACTCCCACAGACTCCCGATCAAACTTACGGTGGCTGATTGGTTGCGCACATTGTTTTGTTGATTTATTCGTTTTTCTCTGGACACACACACACACTTTTCCAACACTTTTCGCACCGCAAACTTGCGCACCGTTTTGGATTACGCGACGCAAGGGATACCACGCGCGCGCACCGTACCTGGGGGAGCCGTATATCCGCACCGTGTCTCTATCGCACGCGGACTAAAAAAAACTAACCACCCGCGAATGGTGTGGTGGACTGTGCTGGCTGGCTGGCTGACGAGGGTGCCTTATTTCTCCAAAGTACATGCGCGCGCAATTGTCTCTGCTCTCTTACTCTCCCGGGTGCGCACCCGCTCTATTCTCTCGCGCCGTGTATTACGCACGCAACATACACGCACGCACGCGTTTCTTTGCTTGCCGGAAGCGGCTGGAGCGTAGGTTGTGAAGAGAGAGAGCGATTAAGAGACGAACCCTCGGACACCGACAGCGCGAGAGCGTTGAGAATGGCGGAGAGACCCCGATGTTGATGATGATGACGGTGGGAGTTTGCTTCCGAGCTGAGTTGCCGCACGCAAAAGTAACTCAACCGATGGGTGGGCGGGGGAGGGTTGGATATCTGGATGGGGGGAGGGCTGGGGTTTTTGCTAGATCCAAGAAGGGGGTGGTGGGTTGCAATTGGGTTCGTGCTCTGCTAGCCAGCATCTATCATGTTGAAAAGTGAATGGGGGTTGCGTGCCGCGTGCCTGCCGGTGACGTCATCGACCGTGCGTACTCCGGCTCTCCATCCTGGAACGAAAAAAGGGTGGTGGTGGAAAAGAAAAAGAAAAGGGTAAAAATTCCTCGAAGAAGAGTGATAAGACAGTGCTTTATGATATGGTCTGTAGAGGTGCGTATGATGTGAGCGAGTGTTAGTACTTTCCCTTTCACACGCATTTGGTCAGCGACACACGTGACGGATGGATAGAAAATGCATTGAGCAACAGGTAGAATCTACTGTGGAAAAAAGCTCATTTGAGGGACGTTATTAAATTTTTAATAGGAAATTATAAATTATGGTTTAACTATCATAAAAACGAAAACAATTTTCTCCGCTGTTGAAATGAAACTTTAATTACAGTCTCATTTTAATGTCCTATTACAATGTTTATTTTGATGTTTGTATCTTATCTGCCTTGGTTATCTAGGTAGAATGTCATTTAATTATTTACTATAATGTTAAAAATGCTGTTTTTGATCGTTTAGATCTCCAGGATTTAAGTTTATTTCTACGTTATGTATATATTTGCATATATTTTGCATATATTTCTGCATAATTTGTTCGTTTTTCTTTGGTGATTTGCTAAAAAAATGACTTCTTCTCATGTTACTAAATTTGTTGTCTTATTTTCTGTTGTTTGTTTTCTTTAAATTACATTGTTTAGTTGGTATCCAACTTTTTGCAGAAGTAAATTTAAATGGTTTCATAACTTACTTCAATTTTAATTTCTATTCTTTCTTGTTCTTACTATTCCAATTAGTAATTGTTGGCTCTATTGTGCCCTTCTTTACTACTCTGTTCTCTTTTCTATTTTCTATATTCTATTTTTAATTATCGAATGTAGTGTTTACTTCAAATTTCTTTTGCTTTAGATTCTTGTTAGAGTTTCCATTTGCTCTTGTCGTATTTAATCGATTGTTTTTAGTTATTATTCACTACTTAACCTTCATTGAGTTATTGATGAATGTTATACAATATTTGCTACTATTTTGATGATTGTTGCTTTGTATTTAAATATTTTTTTTCGTTTTGTTTTTCATTTTTATAAAAAATCATGCCAAAAATAGTAGCAGTGCATTATTTAGCTTACTTTGAGATATTTTAAATGAACTAACTTATGTTCCTTATCGCAAAATATAAAAAGAATAATTTATGGGAATGTTAAACTCATCATTCTTCGTCAAAATTTCCCACAAATTAGGAGGTACATTAATTTGCCTGTTGCTCAGCGGAAGCCGCCTATAGTTTTGTTCATTGTTTTGCGTTTCATAATCAAAAGCGTTGCCGCTTTATTTGATTGTTTTTTGCAGTCTGCGTTTCATGTACAATCTTCCCAAAATATTTACACACGTTCGTTCGACTGATCGCTGCCGTTCGGGCAAAAGGTTTAAATAATCTTCGAAATAATCTATTAACGAGCCACCGAATGTTTTGGTACAACTTATCAACACCGCAATGTAAACAATTACAAAAGAACAACACGCGTATTGGAGCCGTTGGTGGGATGGTTTTTCCTGCGCATAAATAGCAGCCTCACATTGCTTGTTCTGATGAAATTCCATCAACAATGTATTTCGCAGGGAAGAACACTGTCTATTCCGGATTGTCCGGGCACAATCAGTGGGTCGTGTATCGGTTTTGTTTGTTTTGTTCTGCGCACTCTGTTACCGATAATGGTGCTCATCGGGGATCGTTTGGGATTAATTGAGAATGTCCATAATCTACAGCTCTACTGCAACTACATGATGGTCCATTTGATCTCTATCGTAGGGAGGAGACGAAATAATGAGCCAAATAATGCTGAATTCTAATTAAATGCTTCGTTCTTTTGCTGCAGCTAGAAAAAAGAGCCTTCATTAAATGCAGTTCTTTGCTATGAACGCCATTCATTCATTATTGGATGATTAAAATTGGGAACAATCAGTTTAATTAATGTTACGATAGCCCAGGCGTACCTTAATGAAGCGATTTATGATTTGCAGAAAAAAAACCGTAACAAGGCGTTGCATTCTTCCAGAAATCCCAATTGACGACTGCACACAGCTATTGCACAACATCAACGTAATCAAAATTGCCCTTTTTTCTTCCCAGAACTGTCAAATCTTTACCGAAGACACACACACACACGGTTCGATCAGCAGTTTAAATTTAACCACACTTTGTCCCGTTTGTCTGGAGGCACAATTTGTGGCTTATCAATTCAATCACCGGCAATTAGAATATCGTTAGAAAACGTGCGTCCCGTCGACGCACTGTCCCTGTTCCTGTGTCCGCTGTCATCGTCTAATGTTCGGTGATCGATATACACAGGGTTGTTCGAAAAAGAAAAAAAAAAATGCTGGTCGGTTCCGTTCCGATTCCGTAATTCTGATGATCGATGCACACCCGGCTTTGTATTTGTGCACAGAGACATACACGCGACAATGCATATCGATATGCAGGCACGGTCTGCGCTGAAATCACGTACCGACACAGCATAAAGCAGCGTGTTTCGCCTCGCAACAGAAACCCGACGGGTGGGGTGTGGTTCTCTAGTTGGCGTGCAGTGTCTGAGCATCGGCCGGTGTGTTGTGAGCCAATCTAAAATAGAATGCACTTGCACAGCGTCCGTGTTGTGCAGCGAGACAGACGTCCGGTGGGGTGGGCGAGCAGACGAGGATATGTGGTAGTCGAGACCTAATGTCAGCGAATGGTTTCCAATAAAAGAGCCATTGTCGGGGTGTCGTGTTGCAACATTTTAACTCAACCCCAACCAATTGCTCCAATCTGTTGAACCTGGGATCGGTCCGACCAACCGAACTAATAATCATCAATAAACATTTGCATGTTGCTTTTTTTTCTCGCTCTGTCTGAATCTAACCCGAGACATCGGTACTGATAACATATTAGAGTATGGATTGATGCACCGGATAAAAGACATTTTGGAACTTTAAATTCGGAACAACTTCACAGTAGACAAAAAAACATCCTTCAAAGTTGTGTCTTCAGAGGGTGAGTACCGTCTATTCCTTCCATGCTCCATAATTTATGACGTCTGGAACCACTGTGTTGGCATGCTGCCCAAAAACTAGGACACGGCATTGATTACCCATCCTTCGTGCACTTACCCTGCAGGAGTTGATGCGTTGATCCAAATTACATCTCGCTGTCTCGCTCTGCACCACACACGCACACCATCTCTCAACGTCGTTCGGTGGAGCAAAACACACTAATCGTACACATTCGTTCACACATCTCACTGCTTGTCCAGCTGTTCGAACACAGTACGGTTGTGGCAAATCCTTTCCACAGGATAACACTGCACAACGCCTGCCACAAAACTATCGAAACTTTCACTTTACGGACAAGAAAGGACGTGTGTTTACGTCTTTACATTGTTTGTTTGTTGTTGGTAGCAGCAGCAGCAGCAGACCTGTAAGCGACTTTCTTTCACGTTTGACAGTTCGTGAGTGGCCCATCACATCTCATCTCACGGCTGAGTCGATGAGTGTTCCACACACACAAGGGAGGGAACACTAAGGGATTGTTCGGCCGTGTGGGACACATTCAACTATTTAGAATTCTTACTATGAATTTTATAAAAAGACAATAAATCAGCGAGCGAAATAGAAATATTAAATTTATCTCTTGGGTTGAAAAATATATTTTTAAACTAAAATTGGATTGCGGAACCAATAAAGACAGCAGACAAACGAACGAAATGCTGAGTTCTTGTGTGAGGCATGCGCACCATCAAGCTCTGCTGTAACTCGCGCGGTTTGTGTTGTGGATTCTCATCCGCTTTCGTTGAAGGGGAAAAACACGTTGCATTTTCAGCTTTTCTTTAGGGTTTTATTTTCCTCTTCAAAGTCACCCGTCCCGGTTGTAACGCTTGCAAAAAAAAGCTACGAAAGAGAACGAGTAAAGTACATCGATTGTTGCTTGTAAATTGCATTAAACAAAAAAGGAAAAAAAATAACAACACATGAAGAAATGGTGCCAATGAAGGTCTTCGATGGAGGCGGATGGTCTTTCATGGCTGACTGTTGTGTCAAGAAGGGAGATATTATTCGCACACAGTAGCATCATGTATTTACTTCCACTGCAAACTGTTGTCTTGAGCCTTGTAAATGTCTAGCGCTCGACTTGCGGTAAGTTGAGAGTAGCTGTGATGATGAGCGTGCCGGATGTCTCATTGCTGGACTTAATGGTGAACTCGACAAAGCATTGCACGTACTTTGTTGTTAGATAAATAAAAGATGGCTATTTATTAGGCGTCAAAAAAGCATTCAATTCGATCCGTTTAGTTTACAAAACATTTTAAATTGTTTTTTTTGCAGCTACAACATTGTATTGAACAGTGTACTTTAATGTTGAAAGAGAAACGAAACTACAATTGAAATGTGAAGCCCATTGCTCAGCACAAACCCCAACGCCCAGCAAACTCGACTGATTCCGGTATTCGTAACACGTGCTCGTAACGATCATAGGCTTTAGCGAATTAAGTACTCATTACCGGACAATGAATAGCCGGTGCAATGGCACGGTGTAACGCCTTTTGTTGAAATAGCGGCGCCATAAACCGCCATTGGGCGGAAGTAGCGAACAGGCGAAACCCATCAAATGGTAATTAACGAAATGGTGGAACGTGATACAGCAACCTTGCAACTCGTGGGACACAGTGTATAATGCGATGCGATGAGCTGAAATTGTTTTATTTTGGTTTGATCTTTAAAGCTAAAAATCTTTCATACTTAGCGGCTGTTTTTACATTCTCTTTTATAGATTGATTCATCCTTTGAGTTACGGTAAATATTGGGAATTATATTTACAAACTCTTATTTTTGTGTTCTTTGTTGAAGATTTATTTTTCCATCATGTACTGAATTTCTTGGAAGCTTTTTCCTTTAGTTTCTGGCATACAGAGCAACACAAACAGTGTGCCGATAAGTGAGCAAATGGCGAAAAACATCAGAATGCCATGCATCCCCAAAAGCACACTCAGCGTTGAGAAGTACTGCAATGAAATGAAGTTATTAGTATATTATTTTTGTTGAGAATTAAACTATGTTTTGCCACAAAAAAGCAACGGATAAGCTTCACCTTTAACGCAACGAAAGCAAACGTCCAGTTGGTCACCATGCAAAACGTCGTAGCGAATCCTTTGATCTGTAAAGCAATCGCATTCGTGTGGTTTAAAACAAAACGAAAGCATTTGATCCATTCATCATACCTTTTGTGGCATAATTTCCGCCAGCACGACAAACGGCATCGTACCGACGCCTACCGTACCAATGAAAACGATAACGGAAAAGCACAGCAGCGGTACCCAACCGAACGCCGTCAGATCAAGGCCCATCGTTTGACCGTAGCAGTAGGAAGCGAAGACACTCTGACCGAGCGTTAGACCGGCGGATGAGATGAGCAGCAGAATCTGGAGTTCGGTTTTAGCGGTGAATGAAACAAAAATAATAGAAATTGCATTTGGGAAAACCGATTTCTTGTCGAATGAAGGTTGCAGGGTTTTACTGGAATCTTAAGAAACAACCTCCAGTATGTAGAAAACATTTGGAGATTTGAGATACACAATAGACTACGATTTGTACACAATGATCTCCATATTCTAGTAATCATGTCCGTAAGAATTAATCTTTTTTAGACCGGGTAAACCCTTGCATCATGTTCAAAGCATCAAGAACCTAACCATTGGAACCTACCTTACGGCCGCTACGGTCCACCAGCAGTGTGCAGACGTAGCATCCAACGAGCTGTATCAACCCGACCACAATCACAGACAGACTGGCAGGCAGACTCAGCACCGATCCCGACTCGGCAAACACCGACTGTGCATAGTTCATCATGTAGAAGCAACCGCAGAACTGATTCAACGCCATCAGTGTCACGCAGATCAGCAAACCGTGCCGGGCGTGTCTACTCGCTGCTCAAAAATTAACCCACAAAAAAAAGGGATAGAAGAAAAAGCGGAAACCCGGTTTAATATCCGGCTCGTGAAGATAGACTCTTTGCAACACAAGGCACCACAAAAGCACACACAAAAGGATATTGGGAATTTTAACTGAAATCGCTCCACGACAGTGCGACGGTGTTGGTGGTGGTTGGATCCTTTGCAGCGTGTGGCCCCGTTTGCACAATGCGACGCAGCAGTTGAAGTTCACGGACGTACTCAGCTTGGCCCACCGTGTCCTTTTCCGACTGGATGCCGTAGAAGAAGCGTAACGATTGTTCGGCCGCCTGAAGAAGCAGATATCAGCAAAAAGGGAAATGATGTTTCTGAGGTTAGCGCGTGGTCGGAAGCGGATAGATAGCGGGAGCTTACCTCCAGCTGTTCCCCCTTGGCCAAATAGGAGGGCGTTTCGGGTAGGAAGCAGAAGCTGGCGAGAAAGAACACCGGAACGCCAACGGATATCCAGGGAATGGTGTGGTAGTGCAGCAGTGCACCGGCCAGATAAGCTAGCTCCACACCGAGACAGCAGGACAGGATTAGCAGGGAGGATAGTGTGCCACGGTGTCTGTCGGTAAGGGCTATGATTTAGTTCCAGTTTAAGCCAAACGTATTTATGTGATAGTCTTTTTTGTTTTTTGTAGGGTTGCCTACCTTGTGCATGCGATCTCCGATACGTAGAGCGGTGTGACGACGAACTCGATACCACCCGCAAGTCCACCAAGAAATCGTGCTCCCATCAGATAACCGGGATGATCCGCCACGATGACCAGCGCCCAACATACCACCAACGGTAGTCCGGCTATCCATGCCGTCCACTTGCGTCCTATCCGGTCCACAATCGCACAACCGACGAGCGTACCGGCAATGCCGCCGAGACACAGCGCTCCACCGATCCAGGAAGCTTGCTGTTGTGTTATGACGCCATACTCGAGTGGACTTCCGGTGGGTGCCTGGAGTGTGGGCAGCGCGGACGAAGACCATCCACTGATCATGCCATAGCTAACACCGAGCAGGTTCACTGCAACCGAACGGGAAGGTGAACGAAGGACGATGATAAGTTCTTTAAATACGGACTGTGACGAGAGAGGAGAGTCAACAGCAGACTGCGAGACACAGACGCTTTCACTTATCAAGCTTGTGTTTACATTGCTGTGGATCTGTCTCTCGTTACCTAGCAACGGGCAATAAGATAACAAAAAAAAAAGAAACACCATATTCACAGCAATTTCGGTGGACAATCTTTTGAATGTCTGAACGGTTGTTTCTAGGGGGCTCACTCGATGTTGCCCAGGAACTCTCGGTGCAGTGAATTAATAATTAAAATGCAAATCAATGCCTGCAAACTAGCAAGCCAAACGGCTTCAATCAAACTGCAGCCTCGTGTACTGTAGCTACCGGCAGTAAGGATTCAGGGTAGACTTGCAGGGTGTTTGTGCGCTTTATGCAACGTTCATCCGGGTTTGCGCTATGTTTCCGAGATCAGCATCACTGATATTAAACGATGCATAAGTAAGCAAATTGGTTTATTTATACCTTCTTTTGCTACCGAAGCAGCTTTGCAGGATGTGTTTTTCCCTTTTTTCTTTGTGTTAGAAAGCTTAGCCTAACAGCGTCTGTTTAAGGACTTGGATTCGAAAAAGCTGCACGGGTTGTTAAAAGCATATCTTTAATGAAATCTTTTTGCATATCGCATAAATGATGCAGATTGGTTTCGGTGTATCTCGCCGGTTCCTACACTCCGGCGATGTTTTTTTTTTTTCGAAACATGGCGCTTCCGTATTGCAAATGCAGCACGACCGTTTTCACTCGGTTTTGAAGGGTTCAAAATTTATAGTACCCCAAAATATGTACCGATTACCGATTCATACCACTACCCTAAAAACACGAGTCGAATGTGGCCCAATACACAGCCCATTAAATCACAAATTGTTCCTGTCACATCCGTAACGCAGCGTTCCTGCTTAGTTTGCGCCTAGCTACCTAAAACGGTGGCCATATATTGCCGCAGCACACCCACACGAGCCGCCATCGCACGGATATTGTCACACGCGGTGGTAATGAGCGCTTGCTGCTGCTGCTGCTGCTATCCTGACGGCCGAGTCCTACACACTGTCACACTGGACGGCTCGCACTCGTCTTCTCGTCTTGTTTTGGTCTATCTGGTCGGGCCAGTCGGTGTGTTTGCTCTGATAAACAGCTGCCGAGCTTGGGGCCGCCTATCCACGCGCGGTTCGGTTTACAGTGTCTTTGGTTTTGATTTATGCACCGGCAGCCAGCCGGACAGCATCAGCCTTCCGTCAGACGGAGCGGGTGATGTGGGTTGAACAATTTCGGTAGAGTGTCATCATATGTTGTTCCTCGGGCGTGCGGATGCGAATGGACGATGCATCATGAACAGCGAGTATGCGGATGTCTTTGCTATAATGAGAAGTGGTTTCGGTGCAAATCCGGCAGACAACAACGGAAAGCTCTCCTTCTGTGTTTGGCTGTGTGCGTATCATTTTACCGAGCATGTAAGGTGATGTAGGTCACTTTTTCCATTAGCAGAAGGTATAAGCATCATTTTAATAATTGTGTAAACTTATTGCAGCGTATTAAAATGAGGAGTAAGTTTTCTCTGTAAAGAAGAAGCTGATTTTAAGGCTGTCGCCTCATTTTTATATTTAACTGTTAGTGATATACACATAAATAGTTGTAGTACTGATGGTAAACTATAGTAACAAGTTCATGTATTCCTCAAATAATTTTAATCATATCATTTAACGCATTCACAGTCAAAACCACGCACTATTGGTGCACCCTGTAGCTGTGTCTTTGCTGAAAACGGTACCGCCCTCTATCGACGAGTAGCGGAAGCTTTAGTTTTGAAGCGCATGATTTTTGTTTTTCGTGGACGGAAAACTGTGTAAAATCGCGACAATAACGCAGGAAAAAAGTAAAAACAGCTGCCTTACATGAAAATCATTCTGTATTTATGGTAAATTTTGAAGAAACAGCTTTCAATGAAGCTTTAAACATAGCTTTAAAAATGAAAAATTTGGGACAGCACTTTAAAGGTGCAATCAAGTGTCAATTTCTTACCAAAATTACACTATAGCTAGCCAAAGAGTGTACTTTGGTAAAGCAAATTAAAGCAATTAATTTATCCGACCTAGTTTAAACCAATACGGCAATAGGTCATGTGATCTCTTCACCCTTTCTAACAATAACGTATGGAAATGGCTTTCGGCGAGAAAAGTTAATTACTGCGGGCAAGTCCCGTGCATCCCGTGCTCACTGGAGATGTGCGTCAGATCACGGTATGGCTCACGGTTCCTCCAATCAACACGAGCTCGCACCGGCACACCACTTCACAGACCATCCGGGCCGGTGGCCGGTTTTCTATCAGCAATAACAATAAAACATAATTAATTATGCCAGTGAGAAAGCGCGTTAGGGGCTAATTTTTATGATGCTTTTTCGATGTTCTTGTGCTGGCAAAGGGGGTGTTTGTGATCGGTTGTGTTGTGATCCCTCGTTTTCCGGTTCCGCAAACACTTGGCGATGATGGTTCGCTTGCTGCCAACGCGACCGTACACGACCTCTTATCGCCCCGGAAGTGTGTGTGTGTGGCTGTGTTGTTCACACGATGATTTATGGGTGGCATTTCGTATGCGTACATGTGTTTTTTTAAGAGTGTATGTAGGTGTGCCTCCCATGGGGGGTTTAGGAGAAACGGGTTAGGTAAATTAACTCGTACAGGGATAGGTGACTGCGAACGTGAGATGTTTTCCTTCTATATGAAGATTTGATTAGCTACAGGGCAGCATTAGGCATTGTGAAGGATTATAAACGATTTCAACGGTAGCTTCAAAGGAAACATTAATCCAGCTCATTGATTATGGTTAACCTAATTTAATCTAGTACTACTAGAATTATATAAAAGACTTAATTGTTAAACTAATCCATTAAGGAAAACAAAGCTGTTCCGAGAGCGAATTTAGTTTTCAATCTACATTTTACGGTTTATGAAATAATGCAATCATAAAACACATTCTTTGTTTACATTCTCTCTCGTTATAAATCAATG
>KZ063958.1:5241-24530 GCA_002091835.1 Anopheles maculatus | reverse complement strand
TTCACACGGCAGGACCGGGGTTCGAATCCCGCGGACCGCCTCCCCGTACGCAGGACTGACTATCCAGCTACGGGTATAACTAAGTCACAGAGAGCTAGCAATAGCAGGCCAAGACCTTGAGATGTTGTAGTGCCAAAGAAGATAGCTTTAGAAGATTTCTCACATGCCAATGATAAGTTGTCGAAGTGTCGAAGTCGAAGAATTACAGTAAATTCTTAGCAGTCACTGTCATTGCGTCATGACGGTCCGGTGAGATGGTCAGCATTACGTGGTATAAATTCAATTGAGCATGACTTAGAAGATCCTTAAGCCAATAAGAAGCAGTGGTAGTACATACGCCTGATCATCTATGAAGAGTGTGAAGGAATTACTTCCTGGTAATGGTGTAGCGCTCCTTAAACTCACAGTTGAGTGAGCTTTGCTAATAGTATATTTTGGTCAATACTGTCGAACTCTACTTTGGACAATAGGCTGTCACCTGGACTAGGTTAATGATAAACCCATGCTATTATAGGAAGATGTAGTTATGAGCTTTAGTGGTTAGGTGTGCGTAGCCATTATTCTCAAAAACGTTTGCGCCAGCGCATAGTATTGTGATTCCCTCTAGGTTTGTCGCTTGCACGCTTCACCGTTCTTTAAAATTGCAATAATCGAAGTTTTCTTACAATTTGATAGAAAGAAATCACAGTGAATCGAATAGTTCAAATATATTCACAGCGTTCTTCTTCTTCTTCTCTGGCACTACAACCTCTGTAGGTCTTGGCCTGCTAGCAATTGCTAGCTCTCTGTGACTTAGTTTTTACCCGTAGCTGGATAGTCAGTCCTGCGTACGGGGAGGCGGTCCGCCGGGATTCGAACCCCGGTCCTGCCGTGTGAAGACCGGCGCCGCTATCGTATACACCACCGGGCCGCCCCATTTCACAGCGTTAGCTTAGGATATTACTAAAATGTCACAAGCATTGGAGTTTTGGTTGTAGGCAGATGCTCCACAAAAACAACAACGAATGAAGAACCGTGGCATTTATTAGCAATAATTACATAACTTTAAAGTGTTTTTTTTTATTATTAAAACGTAGATAACAGTTAAAGATGCGTTCAACGACCAAGTTCTTAATGTATGTCTGTATTCAGATGCTTACATTTTTCTGACTTAAGTCTTCATAGGCTTCATTAACAGTTGTAAATAGTTCAAAATATCTTCAGCTTCTTCTTGACTCCAGCCTATAGTGTGGTCTCGGCCTCCAATCTCTGGTTTCCTTGAATGAATTTTACCCATAGTGGAATAGTCCTTGCTACTAATCTATTTAACGCGTTGTTATTAAAATAAATATTACATTAGTATAAGTTATGCTCTCTATTAAAAAAACAAGCAACGTAATAAAATAACAAAAGTAGTAAAAATGTAATGTTGTCTTTGTATCTCCCAGGTGCGTTTTAAGAGCCGCCTGTCTCGCGTTAACAAACAAAATAACCAGCAAATTGCACACCATCACACAAAGAGCCTAAAGTTATGCAATTATGATTTTCTAATCCTGAACTACACCTCCTTCGAAGAAAACTTTTCCATACACCCAATCTAATTCGTTTCTGAAACAAATTGAGGGAAAAAGTGAAATCTCATCGCAACGCCGAACCGGTTGCACTGGTGTAGTCGGTTAGTTTTCCCCGTTATCGTCATGTCTGTCTGTTGTTTTTTTTTTAGTTGTTTCCCTTTTTTCGCCATTCTGTATTCTATTTGCAATAACTTGCTGGTGGTGCTTTTTTACTTCAAACAATGCTTTTTTTCTCCATTTCGCATTTCCTTACGCTTTTTTGCGCGCGTTTGGTTTTGTTGTCCGGTGGAAAAAGCTTTGGAGTGCAATTTTGTTTATGGATCCCGGGAACAAAGCAAATGTAAAATGGTTTACTCATACAGCAACAACAAAAACGGCAAACTACAATGCTCATCCTCTGACGCTGCACGATAAATCTTCGTCGATGGCTTTTGTTTGGTTTGGTTGCTCCGAAGGAAGACTGCTAACGGTCAATGTACGGTCGGGTCACGGTTCGATTGGCTTTTCCTGCGCTTTTGACGAGACGGCAGACGGTAAGTGTTGCTTGCTGGTGTGATGTTGCTCAACAACAGCAACAAAAAAGCGCCCAAACTTTCTCACCAACCCGAAGCGATCGCTCGGGTTCTAATTTGCGCTAAACGAATGTGCAGTTTTCGGTGGCTTCAAAATTCAATTCGAAACTCATGCCGTCCCGGGCTCTGACTGTTATCCTATAATTCGATCTTGGGTTTTATGACTTCCCTAACTTTTGCCGCCCGCGTTGGCTGACGTTTCCGAGCGGAAGGAATAGTTCAAAATTGAGCATCTCATTCCAACTCATTAAACTGTGGTGCCTTTTCGGTGGCAGCGCTCACAAGCAAGTGCACCGTGCATTTGGCCGTTTTGGTTGCTGTGCGCCTGCAGCGTATGCAGCTGCTTCGCATCCGACAAAGAAAAGTAGATTTCGCCTTCGTTTCCCTCGCTAGAAAAACCAAAACAAAAAAAAAAACAAACTCCCGAACCTTTTGTGAATGTCGCTTTGTCGCTTTGTCGCGTGGTAGCAAAAGTTATCGAAGAAACCTGTAAGTGGTTTACGGAAATCGGGCGACTCGGGTCACACTGAAACCAGCATGGCTCCAGCTTGCTTGGCGCGTCGGTGTCTTGCGTCTGGACGGTGGACAGTCCCACCCAAACACCAAAAGCCCGAAACTCATCCCTTTGCATGTGTTCTAGCCTTGCGGGGCCCCTTTTATTCAACTGTCGTCGATTGCCGTTTAACGAACGGTCACCGAGGTGAATCTAATTCAATTATTTATTGCTCCACCAGCGTTCGAACAAAGAGCACCGTTGAGGGCGACCGGGAGGCTCGCCTACCAGCAAAAAAGAAAAGCAAAGGAAGCGAACACAAAAGGCCTGCGCTGGTCAGTGGTGGTTGTTGTGAAATTTCGCGTTTCCGCTGACCTTAATGCGAGGAAAGATGAAGAAGCTGTTGAAAAGATTTATCCCCAGGGGTTGCTCCCGTGCTTACCGTGAACGGATACAGCCCGGAAATGGCGACCTAATTTATGTGCCGTCCATCCGACCGACGCCAACGGAAGATGTAACAGGGTAGCTGCGCTATGGAAACAATCGACTCAAGATGCCATGTAATGCTGTCGTTCGATTCGAGCAACAAGGAGAGATAAATAATGTGTTTAGTGGTAAGTCATGAGTATCTAGTCAAGTCGACCGACGCCAACGGAAGATGTAACAGGGTAGCTGCGCTATGGAAACAATCGACTCAAGATGCCATGTAATGCTGTCGTTCGATTCGAGCAACAAGGAGAGATAAATAATGTGTTTAGTGGTAAGTCATGAGTATCTAGTCAAGTACTGTTTAACTGGCTAGCTTTGTACATTTTCGGAAGAATGTTAGCAAGCAGAATTGGAAATTCGAAGTAGTTACAGATAGTCTGTTAGAAGATTGCAGAACAAATTTTATACAAAAACACAAGTTTATCCAGTGTCATTACTGTGATGTTACAGATAACACCGCATAAGGATTATTTGGTCATGGATAATTGTGTGTGATATACATACAAACATTAAAAAACCATAAGTTAGAACAGAACTAAATGATTTTAATTGATGACTTACCTACAACAAGTAACATAATCGAGAACAGTTTAATCAAAATATTGTTTGTAATTTTTTCAGTGTAAAAATCAAATGAAATTAAATCTAAAATATAAGACGGAGGCGTCTTGTAGTTTCTAATCCTTCGTGTCGTACCGAGTGAACTTGCGTTGTATCACCTCAAGTCCATGTATCCCCTCGATTGTATGTCCACAAGAGAGGTATACCAGGTGAATCCTGTAATCCACAGTATGGATCCAAATCAGTAAGAACAGATATGACTCTTTTCGTTATTCACTCTTCACTTTTTATAACTCACTCTTATCTCCAGAAGTCTTGCACTGCCAGATACTGTTTCTTCTTGGTTTCGATATCTTACTCTTTATGGATTATATTCACTCACTATCTCTCTCTCTCTTTCTCTCTCTCTCTCTCTCTCTCTCTCTCTTTCTCTCTCTCTCTTTCTTTAGCTTTCTCTCTAGTACCAACTAGAGACGATCTCAGTGACTAAAGAGTCACTAGGTAGAGAGTGAGTCAGTACGTATAAACCGAAAACAGTGAGTTACTAGTCGGCACAGAGAGTCGGTCAGTAGAAACCGAGTAAGTTTAAGTGCATTACTTCTACCATGAATCCAATCCACTTTTCCTCTTTGGTTCAAATGACTAAAAAGATGGAGTTGGGTAATACTCGATGAGCAATCTAACTGGCGAACAATTCAGCGCGATTCAACACCACAGGTCGTCAAAGTCACGAGTCAGTTTAAACAGTAATCCTATAGGTATGCTGATAAGTCTGATAACATTGTATAACCGTGTGTACATTTTTCAAACTCGCTGCGAACTTTGGTTGAAACTGAATGGAGTTCGCGTGTTTGAAATGCGTAAACAGGGTTACAGGAAGTTTGAGGGGGAGATCGCAGAAAGTTCGATCACTTGTGGAAGCAACTTAGATAACGTCCGAAGATTGTGCATACAGTGTCCTTATGCAGCCCGAGTAGTAATTTGTAGATTACTTAAACTATATTTTTGAAAATAAACAGAAATGGCATACAAATATCAAAAGATGATTATGCTGTTAACTAGTTTTCGTATGGCTATACCTAGAAAAAGTATCGGAAAAAGTAGCTTAAAAATCGGATAAAATCGAATATATAAGGTGATTATTTCCTTTTACGAGAAAAAATACAAACAGGAACTGAGGATTGATGAGAGGTCTTCTACGTCATTTTGATTAGTCTAATAATAACCTCCCTCATGCTTTTATTGTTCTCTTCTTCTTTCGCACTACAACATCTCAAAGTCTTGCCCTGCTATGACTAGCTTTCTGTGACTTAGTGTTACCTTTAGCTAGAAAGTCCTCCTTTTATACTGGCTTATTTGATCTAAATGGCCATGCTTGTTCCTGAACATCTCAGCACGATTTAAAGTCTGTAGAGCGCTAGGATGCACTGTTCGGGCAACAAAACCGTTGTAGATCGTTAATAGTTTGCTCTTAAAACCTGTCTCTAGAAGCATTTCAAAAATTGTTTTCTTTCAATCGAGTTGATGCATTTCAAAACGAAGTTCGAGCGGCCTCAATCCGGTCATCATTTCTAGGAGCATGATGAGTATAGATTACATGCACCATAGTGTGAGTCTGCCCGAATCTGGGGCGGCCCAGTGGTAGATGCGACTGCGGCGCCGGTCTTCACAAGACAGGACCGGGGTTCAAGTCTCTTCTAGGCCGTTTCTCCGTAGTGAGGACTGACTATCCAGCTATGCGGTAACAATAAGTCTTCTTCTTCTCTGGCACTACAACCTCGGTAGGTCTTGGGCCTGCTAGCAATTGCTAGCTTTCTGTGACTTATTTATACCCGTAGCTGGATAGTCAGTCCTGCGTACGGGGAGGCGGTCCGCCGGGATACGAACCCCGGTCCTGCCGTGTGAAGACCGGCGCCGCTATCGGATACACCACCGGGCCGCCCCGTCAATTACCTCCATCGTCAATAAGTCTAGTAAGCCAAAAATGGCAGGCATGACCTACGAGGTCGTTAGGCCAAGAAAGAAAGAAAGATGTTTTAAACTACTTATTTTGAGTTAAAATACATTTGATTTCTCTACTCAAGTACTCTACACTATTCAAAACCTTTAAAAATATGTATTTCAAATTGATGGGCAATAGAATCTTCTTCTTTCTTGGCCTAACGACCTCTTAAGGTCATGCCTGCCATTTCTGGCTTACTAGACTAATTGATACCGCACAGTTGGTTAGTCAATCCTCACTATGGGGGAACGGCCCAGATGAGACTTGAACCCCGGTCCTGCCGTGTGAAGACCGGCGCCGCTGTCGCATCACCACCGGGCGCGCCCGGGCAATAGAATAACTAAGGTAATAGACCTTCATAACGCTTATCCAAACTACTGCTTGCTTTATTTTGTTTAGTCATAACTCTACCATACCATCTTCAAAACCAAGTCACCGCTAGTTGTAACTAAGGAATTTTGCGTTCGTATTGTGATAGCGTAGAGCAATTAACAGACCAGAGAAGATTAACACATTTATACTCACGGTTCGGATAACCAACCTCCAGCCCAGCTTGAAAAAATAAATATATTGTAATTAAATGTGAACGAAGTTCAGTAAAACATTTTCCATGTTCAAAATAGAACTAATTAAACAGTATGCTAGACATTAATTGGTCACCTCAACTTTGCTGTGTGGTGTGCGTCTTGAGAAATCAATCTTTCCATGTGTCTGACATAACTCATTAGAACTGGGACTTAGCATTCTCTTCTTCTTCTTCTCTGGCACTACAACATCTGTAGGTCTTGGCCTGCTAGCAATTGCTAGCTCTCTGCGACTTAGTTACACTCGGAGCTGGATAGTCAGTTTAGTATAACTCTATAAAAAAGTACAATAGGTTTAAACTAAACTGTCTTGGAGGTAAGCTGTTGTCCCTCTTCAAGACTAGGCGAATCCCGTGTGTCAATTTTTAACTACTACAAATCCTTATCAGTAAAAACACGGCGTAGTGTATGATAGTTAAGCTTAAGCGTATGCATCGATTCAAATCTTGGCCTACTATTCCCACAATTTATAAAGCTAAAGATTGCGAGAGGCTGATTGCATCGACTATCGTGTGTGCTCAATCTTTACGTACAGAGGCGATATTCTTGGTAGATCTTGAGCACCGACCAGATGTCTCAAATTTGTCTGGCATAATGCGAAGAGTCAGACAGATTTGAGTCCATATTTTCGCTTGCAGAATTCAACTCACTCACTCTCACTATTACTCAGCGCGCTCATCTCTACATTGGATGCTCACAAAAATAGCCCTGCTGAAAGGATTCTTCGCATTTTTCTTCTTCTTTCTTCTTTCTTGGCCTAACGACCTCTTAGGTCATGCCTGTCATTTCTGGATTACTAGACTTATTGTTACCGCATAGTTGGATAGTCAGTCCTCACTATGGGGGAACGGCCCAGATGAGACTTGAACCCCGGTCCTGCCATGTGAAGACCGGCGCCGCTGTCGCATCTACTACCGGGCCGCCCCTATTTCTATTACCTTTAAAACTATTTCTTAACAGGTGCAATTAATTGTCAAAGGTAGATAATATCTACTGGAAAACGTGTAGAAAAGTTCTCAGCAGTCGATTGTCTTAACACTCCTACGGGGGTCTTATGGAAAGGATTTGCGGGTCACTTAGGTAGAAAGGAGGAAGATCATCATTTATATCTTTTATTCCAACAAACTCTATTATTCGTACAGTTTTGTGACACACTGTAGAAACTTCTGAAAGTATGCTATGCGTGCAACAACACCTAACTGAGCGTTTTTTAAACCATTCCATGCTGTTGTTTTCATTTTGTATCCATTTTATATCCCATTTTCAATTTTCCGATTACAGAAACAATGGCAGTCAGTTAGCTGCGTGTATTGTACATAACTCGATCAAACCTTTACAGGTCACTGTCGTTAGGATGGCGGAAATTAGCATTGCAAATCTCGAGATGAACACTCCATGCAGTCAATTGCAGCGATGCTTTGTCTGGGCGAGTACGCAAAAGTAATAGTGGGCTGCACCGGCACTAAAGAATAGTTCCCCTGCTCAATCGACTTACATGTGTACCGCACCGGGCCCGCTCCATCCCGGCATCCGAACGCTCCTGTTGCGCATTTGCTGTGCACCGGAAAATTGCAACGACCGAGCAGCAGGATGATTTAAATATAAAATAATTTCGTATTTATTTTATGGATTAAACTGAAGGCGGGATGCTTTTCCTGTGGGCTATAAATTGTGCTACCTCACCACGGACGCACACCAAGCGCAGGGGAACAAGGCTCAGCCCGATTGTAATCAGGTGATGACAGGATTCGGTCAGAATCACAAGACAGGAAAGCCGGACCGGACCAAAGTCCATCAAATGCAATTGCAATTGCTGTTCGTTGTTTTTGAATCGAAACTCGGCACTAAATGAATTGAAAAGGCAGAGCAGATAAGGGAACGGAAGGCACGGAGGTTGTAGTTTGAATGGGTTGTTCTATGTAAATTATTTGCCCATTCATTTTAATACACCGGCTGCACGGATGCGTTCGTCTATTATTTTGCACTGAGTTCACGCACGCACACGGTCACTGCCTCGTTTTTACCGTCGAATGTGTCGGGCGGGTGTAAAAGGGATAATATGTAAATCGGTTATTTTAACAAAAAGCATTCGCACAGTGTGTTGGGTGCGCGCCCGGAAGGTAGGCAAACCCCCGAGCACGGCAGTGTTGGCGATTGTAGCCGTGCCGTCCGGGTGCGATCAGGGATGGATTTACTTTTCTAATCTGTTTTTCCTCCCATCCACTCACCCCCTACCCGCCCACGTCACCTCCTCTCTTTCTCCCCTCCCCTTACAATCTCTCTCAATTAATTGACAATGCAGCAAATAGTTTTCCAATGGCGCTATTTCCGGGTGGGAAAAGGCCAAACCGGACGGTGCTGTCATAACAATTATGCTGCCAGCATAATGCACTCAACCGCAGCCGAAACGTCTCGCGCACTTACTGTAATTTTACTCCTTCCCCCCACATTTTGTACCCCCCACTGCCCCTCGTTTTCGTGTCACCTAGTAAATGATTGTTACAGCACGTTTCTTTTTTCCTTCCTCTCACACATTCTCACTGTTACGCTCCAAACGTGGAAAATGTAAAAGCATCTGCATTTTATACAGCTCAGTTCAATAGCAACTCATTAGTTGTTTGGTGGGTAAAAAAAATGGGCCGTTTCATTATGGATTTTGCACCGGGTGATCTATGCCTCGTTTTTCCATCCACCATTCGCACAGTGGGCACCGAAGAACAGATAGCAGGATCAAATAATTTCGTTGTCGTTTTGACCTTATGATGACCTAATAGAATTATTGTCAATAGTGCGTCAAGCCATCTGTATCAGTCATGTTATCAAATAGAAAAAATGTTGTGCATCTCGAACTACATTCGGATTTAGCTATTCTAACGCTTGTTGTTTGGATTGGTAAACCCAGTATTTGTTTTTTTCTTCTATAGAACATGAGTTTAACCAGCCTAAGCCTTAAAAATGATTAGACTTCACGATTTAACTCACATAAACTATAAATAAAAAACTAAGGATGGTCGAAATATGAAAGCAGAAGGACAAAAAGATAATACGAGGAAAACATCAAAAGACATGAAAAAAACTTAAGTAGTTAAGAGGATCCTTAACACTATCAAAGCCATCTGAAACAGAAAATGAGTGGATTGTTGTAACAATAGAGATAAAATTACATGTTTCACAGTCACAGAAGATCAAGAGGGAGAACCTTAAAAGGAACAGAAGTAAGCAGATCCAGATCATGTGTAGAATTGAGCATGAGCAATGTGACGATTCATGCATTATGCATCTAACCCAAAAAGTCGAATCCAAATATCATAAAGAGAGAACACTTCCGATCCATCTGTATATGCACTTTTTGAAAGCACTTTTGCACACTCTCAATTACTTTCTTACTGCTCCCAATAGTATAGATGCTTGAAATATCGCAAGCATACTCTAATAGTAAACGCATAAAACTGCAATACAAAATAAGAAGCAAATAACAGAACTCGTACCTAACCTGGAGGATGAAATCAAGAGTTCGGTTAGCTTGTAGTAGTCTTTGGTCAATACTCAATTTGCAATTTAAAGTTTAACCTGCCATCAAGTCGCACTCCGTGGTCATTACTGAACGAATACTGAACAAAGTAAAAATAAAAATTGAAAAATTGAGTGAACACTTGAAACAGATAATAGCTGAGGATAACAGGAATGAGCTGAGAAAATTTGACAGAAACTAATCAAATCTTTTATGATAAATTTGTTTCATTTACTAAACAAAATTAACAATAGAGTAACAATGGAGACGCCTGGTATCGCTTGATCCACTCTGTTAGCAAAAACTAGCCACGCTGCGAGCAAAATCACTGGTACTACTGTTATACCTGTTTGTTTACTTGCCAGAAATGTACTGTAAACACATACTTAAGTTGTATAATTTTAAACCTTTACTAAACAGTTTTATTAATGGCAATATTTTGAAAACTCTAAAGGTTGAGACATTTCAAAGATGATTTGAAACTAAGATTTTATCATTTATAATAACAACATTAGTTACAACATTTCAAACTCATTCTACTGCCTGATCTAGTCTTAATAGAATATTAATAAAATCATGTTTAATAAACACGTTAAAGACATAATAAACATTGATTATAGACACAGACAAAATGGCAGACATGACCGAAAAGGTCGTTAGGTCAAAAAAGAAGAAGAAGAATAGACCTCATACGTAAGACTACAAACGAGTTTCACGATCCTTGGTGTTAAGAATGAATGTTTAATGCTCTAGTAAGCTCAGTTTTTCAAATATAGATCAATTGAGTTGTGTCCTTATACTTACCTTAAGATCAAACGTATCAAACGTAAGTAATCAAAGAACTAAAAATGCCTTACTAAATGACTTGTAAAGCTGGACCCTTGCACCGCAATCATTGTGTCGATGACCTAAGCGTCTTGCTTGACATGAGACTTTCTTTTAAGGATCGCGCTGATGATTAAGTGGTGGTTAGCAACAGTAGGATGCTAAAACTGGTCACGAATATAACTCGTTAACTTCAAGACACTACATGCATCAACTTGCTCTATTGCTAATTGATTATTTTCTTTGGTGCAACATCGACCAACAGGGACTTCTAGAGACCATCCATTGCAAACTCGGACCGCTGAAGGTGTATGCTGCATGTTTTTCATCCTTAGGAGAGTGCACCTCTCGACCCAGAAGCAAAACATTCAACTCTTAGATGTCCGCAGTGATGCCCCGAAGCTTATCTCTTGTATTAGGATGTATTAATCAACGTCCTAGCCAAGACACTTCGTGCTTGAGGTATGCCAGCCGTCAGCAGGGTAATGTAACATTCATTCTTCAACATTGAGAAGGTTTGCAATAGGTATCCGTAGATGACTCAACTTAGGCTTGTTTCAGAAAGCAACTAAGGGCTATAAGACTATATTTCATGGAGTAAATTGCAAAACAGAGACCCACAAGGCCTGAGGCGGGAATCATCCCCTGGGTACTGCCAGGTTTTTACTGACTAAAGCCTTCATGAGCCTTCGCCTAACATTTCTAGGTTTCAAGCTAGGGTATTACTTCGGAATGGTGACGTTTATACGTTTATACGTTTACGTTTTATATCCCGAAGGAAACGTTTCGGCGCCGCGCTATGACTACTTCGTTCAGGTATTCTGGCGTCTTAGCTTCACAATCACCGATGGCTTCTGAAAGAACTAATGACATCCTTCCAGCATTCAACGGTGATCTACTGGCTGCTCCTCCATAGGAGTACTAGCTACCGCTACAGTATATAACCGGAGTTACCGCTAATGGGACGGCTCCTCCGATTAGCGTCTCATTGAGCATCTGGAACAGTTATGCACATCGCTTCTTTCGATACGTCTTTGTCTGCAACTAATTAAACGAATCGTGAGATGGCGTACGAAAAGCGCTGCACACTCGTTGAACCAATTTCCTGAAGTACTCCATCAGCATCTACCGATGGACTTTGGAGTCAAACAGATGTGGGAATATGCGCCATACCGAACCCGCGCTGTCACAACTGAAGCAACCTCCCTTCTTCTGCTGGCTCGAGAATCCAAATGGTAGAGCTATTAGGCTTAAAGCTCCTTGAAAGGCGCCGCAATAAGGTCAAAGCAATTTATCTGTAATTAGGAACAACTCAAGCTATACTCTTAACAAACCTATATAAATTAAAATCAGCAGCTACACCATCTTGTGGGACCATTAAATGGCGGATAATAGAGAGCAAGAAATAAATACATGAATAAAATTGATAATGTGAGTTTTCACCAGGCAAATGCCCACTGTTCAATTTTCAACCTCTGTCACTTGTCGTATTGAAAAAACGTTTTTTTTGCTGTTGCCTGGTTGCTATTATCCAATTCCATCAGGGAGACATTGTGCAATGTGTCCCTTGTTGATGTTAATAATTAATCGAATGCAATGCATGTTGATGTGAAGTTTTATTTTCCGCGCTTCATATTCATCCTGACATGTCGAATGTCAGAATGGCAGAACAGTCGTGCGATTTTATCGTTCGTAGCTGCTGAATCAGTAAACGGTCGCAAGTAGCGCAACGCGTCATCGATAATGTAGAACACAGATGCATCATCGATAATGTAGAAAGAAGTGTTTAAAACGATCATTTTACTAACCATGTTCACAAACAGGTCAGCAATATAGGGAAAAAATTTGATTTTTTTCTCTGGAGCTTATCGCACGCCAACCACGCCACATCGTCCATTTTAAAGATACGAGTATGCGGGCGTATAAATAATGCTCCAAAAACTATCGCTCTCACGCATCATTTTATGACTTTTCTGTCGTCTGCAATTGCACATCCGTAAGCTGAGCGGATAGCTGTAACAATAGTTTCATTCTTTCCTACAAACCGGACGAAAACAGAGCGTAAAAAGGATTTTACGGGTAAGTCAACTCGTTGGTATTGTTTTGGATGGTTTTGTTTTGCGTGCACATTGCCTAGATTCAGGCGCTTTTCTTATTCGTATAAGACAGTTCGGGCGATAAAAATTTCACTCCTTCGATGCTGGTAGCTAGTGTTGGCTTCCAAAAGACACCAAAACATTGAACATGATTGGTTGGGTAGTAAAAGTTTTTAAGAAAAACACAAACTCGCTCTCGAAACGAACCGCTTAGTGTGACGCATTTGCATCTCGGTAGTACCGTGTGGAAATATGTCCTGGTGGGTGCACGTCCTTGCACGTATCGGTGAATACTGGTTCGGTCGGTCCTTCCGGTACGGACGTCTCAAGTGGCTTTCGACTGTCATAAACTTCCCTCACCCGTTCGATCATTTCACCGACCTGCTTCTACTTCTCGCGTATCGCTTCGGATCAATAGTTTTACCGTCGGCGAGTCTCTCACACCCGAGGAAGAAACACAATACACACATGGGAGAGAGCGAGTGCAAAATAAAGAAAAATGGACCATAAACGAGTTAGAAAATATTCAACCCGCTTCGAGGATATGCATGTCATCGAGCGCCAGTCTCCGTCGGTGGCACATAAAGAAACCTGACTCGTATGAAAACTAGATTTTCATATCCATCTCCTCCCTTCCTCCCAGTCTGCTTGGTTTTAAACCCCCTGTTAGGTGGCAGCGAGCAAGTTCTGTTTTTATATTCGAAACTGTCTCGAAACGGTCAAGGACTCGGGTGGCGTTTGTCAATATTTTTACTACAGTCAAGGTTTCGGTTGTAGTAAAATTCGTCGTATAATTTAATAAGCACACCCGCATATACACAGCGACACACGAAAAGCGAATGTACGCTAAAGAAAACACAAGGACACACCGGCCAGCCAATGTCTTGGAATGGTTCAGGCACAAAAACATCATTCAAAAATCAATGGAAATGGTATTATTGTTTCGGCGGACGTCTGACCGTCTCGCGAAGGGTGACCTATCCTCCCATAGCCAACCCTGCCCATCCTTCCCTCTCCTTCGACCTTAAAGTGTTTGTTTGGGGTTATTCCTGGCGATGGGTAAAAGTACCGAAAACTGTGTAATGAACCTGGTACGTAAGAAAGTGTAATGGTTACTAGTATCTAGATACTTTGGACATGTTTGCCGATGAAGGTACACGCCCTAAGCATGAATTTTGATCGCCGAGATCGGTGATCTCGCGTAGACTCAATAGTCACTCACGTTGCTTTAAACTGTACTCATTCTTATGGTGATTTTGACTCATAGCAGTTTGTGAAATCAATGAGTGCTTTGGCAGTTATATGGGCTTTTAAAGCGTAAAGAACTCATTTTGAAGTGAGCGTTGATAGAATTTCGGCACCGAATTTCGTGCTAAGGGTGACAGTGAACCTCAGAACGAAACAAAAAATTTATGAGAAAGCGTCAAAATCTTCAAGATATTCTGGACCATTTTGCGCATTTTTTCCCTTCTCACTACAAGCTCGCCTTTTTCTCTCATTTTTCACTAATTCTCACCTTTCAGACAGCTCCCTTTTTGATACCCACATTCTAAACCGTAGTGACAAAACCTATAGCAATATTTGTTTTTTTTTAGAATAAAACAAAAACTGATAAACTTAGATAGGGTGAATTTTCCGCATGTTCTGAAAAGAAAAATCGTCCAAGTTTTACTACCCATGTAAAGCGATGGAAAACTCTACATTTAGCTAATTAATATCTAAATTTACGACAAAAAGAAATTAAATTTGCAATAATAATTTTTCACACTATTCTAAAGATAGAACAGCAGAAGGACAAATTCGTGCCTGATGTAGCCAGAAATTTTTCTAGCCAGGTGCGTTATATGCATGTATTTGTTCCCAGTCACCAGGTCTAGCTTTTCTTTCACTAGTTTTTTTTTTCTTTCCACTGTCGAACTTAGAAGCAACACAAAGGTAAAAAATAGAGATTGTTTCATATCGAGAACCGACGTTCCCAATCGAGTAAAACTTGTGCTAAATGCATTATTTAATCAGAAGGATACATATCCTTACTTTCGCCTCCCTAGCGCTCGAAACGTGGGTGACAATCAGTTTCGGGCGCTACCGGGGGAAAATCAGGAATGGAAGAAAACATCAATAAGTGTTATTATTCGTTTGTGCTGTTGCAGGAAAACAGAGAGGAAGGGGGGGGAAGAGAGAGGGGAGGGGTAGGGAGAGTGAAAAAGAGAGGGGATGGAAATCGTTTTGAAGTATAAATAAAACGCGCTCAAACAAGCTTGACCAACGGCAACCCAACCGGCTCCAAGGACAGTTTCGCTAGACGCAGCTGTTACTCTAAGTCTTGCTCGAGCGAAAACAAACCAACAACAAAAACCCCATCCAATAATACGGATAAAGATTAAGGACAGTGGGAATGAGGTGAGTAGGGGTATGGAGGTTAGTATGGAGGAAGGAATAAAGCAAAACTTATGAAATATGTGGAACAAACGCAGGAGATGAGCAACAACAAATGCGGCAAATCGGTGAGGGATAATCGAATTTCGATAGAGAACTTTCTCGCTCGATTACGGCGACAACAATGAAATGAAGTGCACCAGCAATATGATGTTTCCGTGTATGTGTGTGTGTGTGTGCGCGCACTGAAGGACACAATCCATTCCCGCACCGAACGCTCTGTACCGACAGACGATGTGCCAACGCCAAAGGTAACAATGTGTACAGTGCAAACGCTTGCAAGTCATGGAACGAAAAGGGGGCGTGGAGTCGGGAAACCTGGCAAACGGAAAAGCGTAAAGTGTCGAAAGCAGTCATATCGTATCGTACGATCAATGGAATTGAAAATGTGATTCTAGGAGCTGTGACGATTTCCGTGTTTATGTTCCACTCATTTTTCGCTTGGGAAAACAGATTGCATCGGAGTTTTTTCTTGATGTGGTTTAAATATGGTGGACTCAGAGTTGAAGACGGAAGGGATGTGACAAAAAAGAGGATACATTTATTAGTTTTGCTTGCTAAGTGACCCTCGTGATGGTTTGAGCTTGGGAATGAGTACATCAATTTTATATATGTAATTACTGTATTTACAATTGTTTCAATAATCTTTAATAATTCGTTCGTGTTTAACATTGTCCCCGCAAGCAGGGAAATAAAAGAACGTTGTCACTATTTTGAATCTTGGAAAACAGCCATCGAGATGACGATTCTTATCGGCCTATTTCGTTACTAGATATAGAGCACCATTATTCTGGATGTACAAGAGGCGTTTGACTCTGATTCATCATACAAACTAAGCTATTTAAAAAATTTTTTGGACTGCGTTCAAAGTGGTCTAACTTTCTTTTCAACCTTTTGTCGAAAAAAGCTATGAATCTTCCAATCCATGGTGTAGGGGTACGGCCTACTCCGTGGATTTGGAGGGGAAGGGAGACAGGAAGATGGTACGGACCTCTTGGTGGTGGTAGTGGACCAGTACCGGGAAGGAATAATAGTGACCGTTGGACGATGCCGAACTGGCCGACTATTAGGAAGGAGTGGAACGGGCTGATGGTCAAGCCGAACAAGCCACGTCCTGGGGGAGGAAGGGAATGTTGCAAACCGTTGGACAATGCCGAACTGGTTGCTAACAGGAGGGAAGGTAACAGGGGAAGGTATGGGATGGGGCAAGAAAGGAATGGTAACAAACTACACACACACCGGAGAACACTAGAGAGTGTCGAAATGTCGCTACCCGCCAAGGACTCCAAATCGATTCTCTAGTTAGGTGGTTGTAGGAAGGTCAAAATGAATCTCTCTTCACTTGTTACTCTTCTCAAACCTTTCTTAACTTTATTCGGATTGACCCCGGGGTACAGGTTACTAGGATGCATGTTACAGTAGCGATGTATACACTTTCTGTTTGGTTCTTATCCCAGACACCTATACAAGTGTCTGCCTATTGCCTATCTTTAGGCGTATTAACAATGAATTTAGCCTGGACACATTTATAACTTGCATACCCCCTAGGCGCGAACAATCTAACTCTTGTATAAACCGAACATTCTGCCACCTTAAAATTGGTAAATTTTAACATTTGCTCTAGATAACACGCATAATTTAACAATCCAAAATTTTCCCGTAACAATGTTTTCGTCTTTGTCTTGGTATTAATGATGTTTGGTTGCGATGGACGTTTGTCGTTTTTCTGTTACTGCGGACGTATTTGGTGATAGTGATGTGTTTGGCGAATGTGTTGATGAATTCCTTTTCGGTCCCTGCCACCATAGGGAATTGTTCAAGATGTCCACATTCTGCCGGGTTATTGATTCCTGAAGAGTGAGTCGCCACTGCACAAGTTGTTGGTGATGATGATGTGGTAACGGTTGTATTTCCACTTACTACCCATCCAAATTTGGTAGCTTGCAGGGTCGGATAGCCAGCTCCTAATGATATACGTCCCGCTTCGAGAAGATCGTAGAAATATTCTGCTCCCAAGATGATGTCGATGCTGCTAGCCTTGTTGAATGATGGATCCGCTAACGTGCAATGTGTTGGGATGTGCCAACCATTAATGTTGACGGTTTCTCGTGGCATATCAAGGGACGGCTTTGGTAGTACCAGCAATTCCAATGATTTTGAGTACGATGAACATCTGGAGCGAATGGTAGCGCGAACCTTATGACGAACCTTGGCTGCTACACTGCCACCAATGCCTGACAGGGGAATATTAACAGATTGGCTGGGTAGTCGTAATAGTTGAGCCAATCTGCCAGTGATAAAATTGGATTGGGCGCCACTGTCAAGTAAGGCTCTCGCTTGGTGCTCACTTCCATGTTGATCAGTGATGAGCAGCAGTACTGTTGACAACAGTACAGTAGTCGTGGGATCACTGGTTACATTCAAAGCCACAGCAGGTAAACTCGATTGATGAGACGTTGATGGCTTCGAAGAATAGTCCTGGCTGGATGGTGATACTTCGTCCGTGTGCAACAGCGTGTGATGTTTTTTACGGCAAACTCGGCATGTTGATTTGGAATAGCACTTTTGTGTCGAGTGTCCTATGCCGAAACAGTTGTAACATCGTTTCAGCTCCGTGATTTTTCTTTTTCTGGCTGCGGTTGCCCATCCGAGAAACGAGGGACATTTGTATATTGGGTGATGTTCACCGCATATCGGACAACGGAACGGTGGTTGAGCAATGGTGGTGGTGTATGCTCTGGTAGTTGGTGATCTGCCGTTTGATGATGTCGCTACTGGTACACAATGTTCCAAAACTTCGCATTGCTTTCGAATGAACTCCAACGTTGAATTCAATTCCGGTGATTCACCTGCCTTCAGTGTGCGCTCCCACAGTTTCCTTGTGTCGAAGTCAAGACATGATACCAAGATGTGGTTTATGATCAGGTTGCTGGTTCCATCCAATGGTTGGCCCATGTGTCTGAGGCCATCCACGTGACACTTGCAATTCTCCATTAGCTCTCGGAGATGTTTGGTGGATTCTCTCGATACCGGCTTCAAATGCAGTAATCCTTCGATGTGCTTGTCGATAATCACACGTGGGTTTTGGAAACGATTTTCCAGAATTTCCCAAGCACTGTCGAAGTTGTTGGAGCTTATGACGCTGGCCGTTAAAATGCCAGCGGCGCTGCCTACTAGCGCATTGTTGAGATGGTGAAGTTTCACGGCATCTGACACATTTGATCGTTTCATGATGTCAGTAAACATGGCTTTGAATTTCGGCCAATGCTCATATTCACCATTAAACTTTGGTGTTGGGATGGGTAATTGCACCTGTGGAGCAATGGGTGTGTCTATTACAAACATTGGTTGTTGTGTGGAAGCTTCCAGTTGCGATGCGACGGTGGTGTAGGTGCGTAGAAATCTTTCATCTTCTTCAATGTCGTTGGTCAGATCGTCTGGTAACAATTCGATTATGTGGTCCATCAGCGCCCTTTGTGAGTTTTTTAAGTCATCAAGAGTTTGGCCATAAACTCGAAGCGTGGCATTTGCTAACGAATTGTCTCCTAGAGCTGATTGGATGTTGTTTAATCGACGTTGTAGTGTTTGATGCTTTATTCGTGCCGCCTTCAACCCGTCCGGAATGGGTCTAGCATGTGGCACCATAGATCTTGATGACACCGGATCACCCATTGTTTCGTCGTCAAACAACAGAATTTTTGACTCATCTGCCTTTGTAGGAGAATGTGTGATCGGCATTTTGCTATACTCCTTACGTTGCGTTACTGACTACGGAGTGCTAGGCAGGAACGACAGGTTGGAACGTTGGTGGTAGGTTGGAGCACTGAAGATCACCAACGATGGGATGCTCGACGCACTGGAGCACTGGATTGTAGCAGGAATACTGAAGAGCGACACACACGGTGGGAAGCGCGTTGCGCAGGATGGTAAGTCGGAACACTGGACAGCGACACCGCCGATTGGTTGCACGACGCACTGGTGGTTAGGTTGGAGCACTAAAGAGCGACACCAACAGTAGGATGCACGACGCCAACGATGAGATGCACGACGCACTGGTGGTAGGTTGGAGCACTAGACAGCGACACCAACGGTGAGATGCACGACGCCCTGGATGAGAGGCACAACGCACTGGAGGGACACCAACGGTCAAGAGAGCGACACCAACGG
>KZ063957.1:0-25255 GCA_002091835.1 Anopheles maculatus | reverse complement strand
TCTCTCTCTCTCTCTCTCTCTCGCTCTGTCTTAATGAGTCTTTTTGTGGGCTTTCGAAGTCACAACGATCGCGCCACCACATTACCTTTTTTGGAGCGAGCAGCAATGGCGCACCGCTGCTGGGCTTCTTTTTTTTGTACCAAGCGACGTATGTGTTGTGGTGATATGAGACTAAAAACTAAAGAGAGTAGGCACAAGGGCACAGGTTGTGGAGCTGAAGCGACACTGTAACGCCTGGGAAGCGCATATTCGCCCTGCCCCGGAATCCGGTTCCGACGAATGTCGAGATGATCGTTGTGGTTTCTGTTTTGGCACTGCCAAACGCTAGCCTTCGATTGCGTTGCGTATTGTGTATTAATAATGCATGTAGCATGTAGAGTGTGTTATCCTTACCCAAAACCGGAGGTGCCTATTTATGCCATGCTCCAGTTCTAGAACTCTAGTGGTCCACATAGCGCTAATCCACCTTCCTACAATGTAACCCCAAAACAGCAGATTGTAATGGAGTGCTTTGTATTCATGCTTGCCGTAGTAAGTCCTTACAAAGGCGGGTGGTTTCGTGGCTGCTAAGAAATTGCTTCCAATTATGCCGCCCACATTTGCTTTGTTTGAGGGCAAGTTCTCACCAGGACCGGTAGTCGCGTGCCAATCATAGCACTTAATGAGCAGAGGGGTCCTTTAGTCATTCCTAGACCATCTGGTTTACACCTCGCACAGCGAACACCTTTTGCAGGGTCAGAGGGTCATTAGGTCAACGAGCTAAAGCGCGACATCCGACCCCCGGCAAGCAGGTAGAGTCGGAGAACGGGACCGCGAAAGTGGAACGGAATTTATTAGGCAACTTGAAAGCCAATCAAAAGCGAGCTACTGTGACACGGAGTAATTGAGATATCGTTTTTGTTTTTTAGTGATTGGTGGTTAACATACACTGGACGTGTCCTACGAAGCATTTCACAAGCAGCAGTAGTATGGGGTGATGGATTGGAATTGATTCTTGCTTGAAGATGTTTGTCATTAGCTGTTTAGTTTAGCAGTTCCAGTCACATGTGCAGCTCGTATGTTTCCTATCAAAACGAAAATCTAATGCAAACATATTCCAGTTTCTTTGTACTCGCCTCCCCATATGTACGTTTGTCCGCATCAGGAAGAATTGTTTCATCGTTCCCTTTTACTCGCTCTCGTCGTCTCCCCAACAGCGTACTATCTGCAACCCTGAACCACTCTATCTTTCCACCCAGTATATGAATGTCTGTTTAATTTGCCGTCTAAATGCAGCGATGCTATCACCAATTTGCGCGTCGGCCTACCAAACCCCGTGACATTGAGATCATGTTACTTTCATCTTGCAACATTCGTGTTGCTTGTTGGTTGAAAAATGCGGGGAAACGGAGAGAAAGACTGAGAGAGAAGGAGACAGTTGATGGTACTTTGTTGCCATACAGTCGCGGAACCATCTTGCACACATATGGTCCTCTTAGGTTGCGTACCGTACCACTATTGTGGCACACCCGCTACCAACGGTTCGGCGTACGATCGACAAACAGTGCCATTTTGTAATTTATATCTACCGCCTCTCGTTCCCTGTTATATTCCGGTCGTGGTTCATGTTTTTGTTTGTCTTCTTGTTCCTCACAGCCCAGTAGTCGTCACACCAGGGGCAGAAGAGACCGTTCTTCTTCTTCCAAGGACCCACCTCGATGAATGCATGGCAAACTTTTTACACAGCATGACTCATTCCCGTCGCATTATTTTTTTTCCGATCACGAATGTAAGCGCTGATAGAGTGATAGAGCGCCAAACGGCTGTGGCTGTTCTATCTTTTGGTCGCGTACAACACATCCAGGATGTGGTGGATGTGTGGCTGAAAGTAGTAGGAAGAATGAAATAGATCATTAGTCAGCTACATACACATGTTTGCCACTAAACGATTCAGTGTTATTGGCAGGTCTGGCATCCTACATTTAATTTACCCGTAGCAGGCGGCTCGATGATGTTGTTGGTATCGGCGCCAGTTGCTAACACGAGTAGACCGGTATCAAATCCCACGATTGACTTTGCGTTACGTTGGAAAGACAGTCCGAATAATACCATCAAGAGTCTGGTTTGAAATAGATTTGCAGAAATGATGAAATTGCTGGACAATCCACAGTACTTCACGCGCCACATCACTTCGTCTGCAATAAAATGATACACATTTCGGGATTATACTCATTAATTTGGGTTGCGTGTGCTACTGCTACTGGCTGCCTATGGCCTACTGGCGATAAATAATTGCAAGGATTATTAGCCCCGAACGTATGACGGGTCACACGCGCCAGTTCAGTTTAGTGTGCGTTTTGGCACAGTGGCTGATGGTGGTGGTGGTGTGAGTCAGTCAAGCGTGTAGCAGGAAAGCGAGTCAAGAAAATCGATGCTTTTAATCGAACGATAAGCCTCACTTTGTGCTCGATCTTTCCTGCTTGTTTCTGCAACACGCACGGTATACCAAACGACGTATACACAAACACACACAGTAACACAGCCCGTCATGGACGATCGACGTACATGATGCTCTCTTAGTAGAGCGTTTGATTGTTGGTATGCTTTGTACTGCTGTTTTTTTTGCTCCCTCACGCCAGCTACCGAGTCGAGTGGCTCCTTCCGGCTGTGAACTGTATGTCCCATTTGTTTGTCAAGCCATGCGATCTCTTTCGGGCGCATGGAGTGGCAGCATGTGTGCGGCTGTGCTCTCGCTCTTACCATTTTCTGCATGGCGTGCGCTTTATCAGTAGCGAAATCGTCTCCTGCATGCGTAATGGTCAGTAAGGTTTCGGTCGTTACAGTAGTGTGCCGGTGCCATGTGTCAAGAGCGCCGATATGGTACTGTTGTGCAATATCGGTGTTGATGATGGTGATGATGTGTCAGCGGCGAAAGCGAATGGAACAAATTAAGAATTTTTGTAAAGCGTCATAATAATGTAAGAGCTGAGTCTAGCGTACATTCCGACGCGTACATAATCAATTTACCATACCATGTGAAGACTTTGTGAGTGGTGGGGACTTTATAAATAGCAAGTTTCAAGTATCACAACTTGCAAACCGATGTGTTTATACTGTAGCGAGTGTTGGTTTTTAGTTTTACCAACATTTTGGTTTCAAGTTTTACTTCCGTTTTGGTTCTGCAAGCTGGAAAGGTCTTGTACGTCCATTTCTGACAACCGCGTCATACCACAGTAGGACGCACAGTAGTTGGATAAGCAGTTCTGTGTACGTGGCTACGATTCGGGTAGGATTCGATATCCGATCCTGTCATGTGACAACCAGCTACTGTTTCTGCCACCGCATTCTCCTGGATTCACATTTCACCCTTAGCGAACATTGTTAGCGATCAATGTCAAGTTGTTGCAACACATTTATGTACTATGTATGTATAAACGCCACACCTATTCGATTTGTTTTTTTATCGATCGAAATATTAACCCACTGAGAGGTGTAGTTTAATGAACGTTTTGCTGCCATCTATAAGCACCTTAAGATCACGAAACAAACTGCTTGTCTTGCATAAACCGGACCGTTTTATGGCAGTTGTTGGTTGTGTGGGAGAGCGACAAATTGATAACGAGGTCTCTAACACGCGTGCAATTTGAGTGTCCACGTCTGTGACCACCTTCCTTTCGCAACTGCTACACCAAGATGGCTGACGAGATGGTGCCCGATAAGCCGTGTGTACAGCCGTATGCTTATCGGACGGACATTTCCCCAATGTTCCGCCAGTGTCAATCAAAATGAAGCGCAAACTACTGGAAGCGCGTTTAGGTCAATTGGTGGTTAGAATGTTTGCACCAGCAATCAACCTAACAGCTACAGTGTTCGATCAAATGGAATCGATTCTAGAAACGCTCTGTAACACTTCGTGTCTACCCATCGGCCGGAATCGTTTGTGTGCGTGATTTAAATTAAACGCAATTCTTCTTCCTCCCTTTTTCCTCGTTGCCATGCGGCAGCTGACCGTGAAACGCGGAGAATTCTGAGTGTTTCTGTTTATTTTCCAAGGAGTAAGCAAAACCAGACAGCGACTGTAGAAGCAAACACATGTGGCATGGAAAGTTTTTCGGTGCAAAGAGGGCGCGAGCATATGGGGAACCGGATAAACAAAGCCGCGGGATGGGAATGAGGAAGGTGTGTGTTTTTGGGAGCAACAGATTGTTGATGTATTTTATTTCCACCGATTGGCGCGCACCGCGCTAGATCGCAAAACATGTGGTTGAGGTCTTGCCGCCAAAGTGTGTTGTGTTTAACTTCGAACGCAAACTCTGACCTGAAACGATCGCGAACGATCTCATAGGAGACCGAGACGGAGACTCCTCTGGGAAAGCGACAGTTTAAATGTCTTTTTTTGTATATCTTGGAGAATCCATCAAGAAATGAAAGTAGGAAGGTCAAAGAACAAAAAAACAAACGCTCGCTACCGTAACCCAATGCGGCGGGAACAGTTATGTTCCGTCGTCTCTGCCGTATAGTATATGAAGTCTATCCCCACACTTTATTAGTCTTAATTGAATCCTTGTTGTGTCCGCCGTCTTGTTCCATCTTCAGCTCTCTCTCTCTCGCTCCCTTCGTGTACGTACTTGCTTTGTCGGCTTTTGCACCATATTTGTAGAAATCGGTCCTCCCCATGGTAATATGGGACGGACGGACCCAATTAATCTCGGCATAAAATGACTCACTGGTACGCTCTCGGGCGTGTACGTACGACCTGTACGAACAAATCATTCTCTGCTAGCCCCTATTGGGATCAACGGTCGAGGCGACCAAGCACACACGATGGAAGAGGCAAAGAAGCCGCGACGACAGACGGTGCGAAGTCTCCGTCTGGAGCTGGCGAAACGTGCGGAAGGCCAATGACACGACGCCGTACCGCTATCAGTCGATAATATGCGATGTATTTGCAATCTGCGTTCTTTATTAGGTGCTGCTGCTGCCGTCCCATTTGCGGGCTCTTTACGGCTATTACCCACCGGTTGTTCATGTGAGAGATGGGATGCGGTCGATTATTACTATTGTTTCTCGTGTGTATGTAACGAATCCCCGTACGGTGGATGTAGAAGGCGTGAATTGCTCCACTAGTGAATAAGCAAGCAAAAAACGTTCTTATTAATTTGCGTGTGCCTTCGGTGTGGTGTCTGTGATAGAGGTGCGAGTGAGGACGTAGTTATACTCCTCTCGTAATAGCGTGTTTATACGTAAGAGCTGTGTATGGTGTGCGTTGTGTCCTGGTGCGTATCCCGTTGTGTATAGATATATTACGACTGCTGTACGCATTGTGTGTGTGTATGTGTGTGTATGAGTGTGTTTTTAACGTATGGTGCCCGTGTACGTTTGTAGATGTAGATGAATGCCAGTCTAGTCATATTGTCTCATGGTCTCATCAAATTGTCGTATAGTTAATTCACGGCGTCCGTCTCGCTGGCAGCTACGTGTCACACAGCCTCTGTGATCTTATGTCTCTAGGCAACAAATCACGTCTGTGATAAAGTCCTGTCTGCTCAACACGCAACACACACCATCGTCGAATCGTCGACAATCAACTACAGAACTCTCTCAATCAACCACTAATTGATTGGAAACACTTTACCGTGCATGAGCTGTGCCTTCCTCTTGAGACGACACTCCTCCTCCCATGACCTGACCCTAGTACCTCGCCGGTACACACTACCACCATCATGTCCAGCAGCCTATCGACCATGCCGTTCTCGCGGCAGTACGGTTCATTCCGGATGGCAGGACCCGGTAACAACAACACTGCCTCAGGCACCTGCTCGCCAGGTGCCGGGAACCATCGGGTACCGCACGGTGGCATCAATCAAGCTTCACGCCATTCTACCGGCACCGAAACCGGCGGACAGGTTGCATCCGGCGCCCGCTTACAGATGGCACCACTCAACTACCGTATTGGCAATCTGGCGCGCAACTCTAGCAATAACTGGATCAGTAATAGTAGCAATACCACCTCGTTTGCTGCTATTCGGCAACAGAAGATCTCATCGCGGCAGCAGCATCAGCACCATCATCAAGAGCACAGTTCGGGACGTCCGGCTGTTAGCAAACAGCAGCCACCAGCAACGTGTGCCGTCCATCGTGCCACGGGACCCGCGGCAAAGAAGATGGGCGAACCGATCGGGGACTCGTGGAGGAGTATGAGGAGGAGGAGGATGGGGAGGATGGGGAGGAGGATGAAGAGGAAGGCGAGAGGTCGACGGTGTACGTGGCCGTCGCTACGTGGGTTCCGAAGTGCAACCGGTTACCGAACGAGAGCAGCGAAACTAGCAACACGAGCAGTCTCACGCTGTCCACCAACAACGGTAACAACGACGCTATTGACCAACATCAACAGCAGCACCAGCAGCCTACAAGGATTGCAGTTGCTGGAAACACCACCACCAACACCACACCTGCAGTAGGACCAGCCCACCGTACGGGGTTACCCGTTCCAGCGCCATCAACTTACGTCCAGCTGTAAGTAAAATCTTCCATATGTGTACCACGTGCCGGGCCAGACTTGGCCGAACATTATCAACAATAATTACCTTTCTGGGAGACTTTACATGCCAGTGATGACTTGATTTTGGGTTATCTTTCGATTCGAGTATTGAATGTTTTCCCTTATGTTTCTTCGAATACGGGAATTTACTTACAGGATAGGATATTCGTAACAGACTCCACAGACCCAATACTCTTCTAGCTTATCAGACGTATCAAGCTCCTTCAAACGAACTCTCACACGCTCGCTCGACCGGGCGCGAATATTACGACGACGATGAGGAACGGGTGCAATGCCGCGGCGATCCAGAGGAACAGATGGAGGAGTATGAGGAGGAGGAGGATGGGGAGGATGGGGAGGAGGATGAAGAGGAAGGCGAGAGGTCGACGGTGTACGTGGCCGTCGCTACGTGGGTTCCGAAGTGCAACCGGTTACCGAACGAGAGCAGCGAAACTAGCAACACGAGCAGTCTCACGCTGTCCACCAACAACGGTAACAACGACGCTATTGACCAACATCAACAGCAGCACCAGCAGCCTACAAGGATTGCAGTTGCTGGAAACACCACCACCAACACCACACCTGCAGTAGGACCAGCCCACCGTACGGGGTTACCCGTTCCAGCGCCATCAACTTACGTCCAGCTGTAAGTAAAATCTTCCATATGTGTACCACGTGCCGGGCCAGACTTGGCCGAACATTATCAACAATAATTACCTTTCTGGGAGACTTTACATGCCAGTGATGACTTGATTTTGGGTTATCTTTCGATTCGAGTATTGAATGTTTTCCCTTATGTTTCTTCGAATACGGGAATTTACTTACAGGATAGGATATTCGTAACAGACTCCACAGACCCAATACTCTTCTAGCTTATCAGACGTATCAAGCTCCTTCAAACGAACTCTCACACGCTCGCTCGACCGGGCGCGAATATTACGACGACGATGAGGAACGGGTGCAATGCCGCGGCGATCCAGAGGAACAGATGGAGGAGTATGAGGAGGAGGAGGATGGGGAGGATGGGGAGGAGGATGAAGAGGAAGGCGAGAGGTCGACGGTGTACGTGGCCGTCGCTACGTGGGTTCCGAAGTGCAACCGGTTACCGAACGAGAGCAGCGAAACTAGCAACACGAGCAGTCTCACGCTGTCCACCAACAACGGTAACAACGACGCTATTGACCAACATCAACAGCAGCACCAGCAGCCTACAAGGATTGCAGTTGCTGGAAACACCACCACCAACACCACACCTGCAGTAGGACCAGCCCACCGTACGGGGTTACCCGTTCCAGCGCCATCAACTTACGTCCAGCTGTAAGTAAAATCTTCCATATGTGTACCACGTGCCGGGCCAGACTTGGCCGAACATTATCAACAATAATTACCTTTCTGGGAGACTTTACATGCCAGTGATGACTTGATTTTGGGTTATCTTTCGATTCGAGTATTGAATGTTTTCCCTTATGTTTCTTCGAATACGGGAATTTACTTACAGGATAGGATATTCGTAACAGACTCCACAGACCCAATACTCTTCTAGCTTATCAGACGTATCAAGCTCCTTCAAACGAACTCTCACACGCTCGCTCGGCTCATTCGTTCATTCGTTGCCCGTAACACAAGGTCTCGAAGGTAAAGTCCCCAGCCCGTCCCCAGCCAGTAATGGACGGATACGATCGATCTGTCAAGGTAGCGTGGTGTGGTGCTACACAAGCTCCTCTCAACGTCAAAGTCAATGTCTCTCTCCTCGGATATCCGTTTGCGGACGATACGATTTCTCGTGTGGAAAAACGGTGTGGAAAACCTTTAGTTTGGATGGTTGTGAGGCCAGTCACCATCAGCTTCAAAGTGAAATGCTGCTGGTCCCTCACCTGCACGCATCTGTGTGTGTGTGTGTTTGCTTGTGTGTATGCTCCAACGTTGGAGGAGGATGAAGAGGAAGGCGAGAGGTCGACGGTGTACGTGGCCGTCGCTACGTGGGTTCCGAAGTGCAACCGGTTACCGAACGAGAGCAGCGAAACTAGCAACACGAGCAGTCTCACGCTGTCCACCAACAACGGTAACAACGACGCTATTGACCAACATCAACAGCAGCACCAGCAGCCTACAAGGATTGCAGTTGCTGGAAACACCACCACCAACACCACACCTGCAGTAGGACCAGCCCACCGTACGGGGTTACCCGTTCCAGCGCCATCAACTTACGTCCAGCTGTAAGTAAAATCTTCCATATGTGTACCACGTGCCGGGCCAGACTTGGCCGAACATTATCAACAATAATTACCTTTCTGGGAGACTTTACATGCCAGTGATGACTTGATTTTGGGTTATCTTTCGATTCGAGTATTGAATGTTTTCCCTTATGTTTCTTCGAATACGGGAATTTACTTACAGGATAGGATATTCGTAACAGACTCCACAGACCCAATACTCTTCTAGCTTATCAGACGTATCAAGCTCCTTCAAACGAACTCTCACACGCTCGCTCGACCGGGCGCGAATATTACGACGACGATGAGGAACGGGTGCAATGCCGCGGCGATCCAGAGGAACAGATGGAGGAGTATGAGGAGGAGGAGGATGGGGAGGATGGGGAGGAGGATGAAGAGGAAGGCGAGAGGTCGACGGTGTACGTGGCCGTCGCTACGTGGGTTCCGAAGTGCAACCGGTTACCGAACGAGAGCAGCGAAACTAGCAACACGAGCAGTCTCACGCTGTCCACCAACAACGGTAACAACGACGCTATTGACCAACATCAACAGCAGCACCAGCAGCCTACAAGGATTGCAGTTGCTGGAAACACCACCACCAACACCACACCTGCAGTAGGACCAGCCCACCGTACGGGGTTACCCGTTCCAGCGCCATCAACTTACGTCCAGCTGTAAGTAAAATCTTCCATATGTGTACCACGTGCCGGGCCAGACTTGGCCGAACATTATCAACAATAATTACCTTTCTGGGAGACTTTACATGCCAGTGATGACTTGATTTTGGGTTATCTTTCGATTCGAGTATTGAATGTTTTCCCTTATGTTTCTTCGAATACGGGAATTTACTTACAGGATAGGATATTCGTAACAGACTCCACAGACCCAATACTCTTCTAGCTTATCAGACGTATCAAGCTCCTTCAAACGAACTCTCACACGCTCGCTCGACCGGGCGCGAATATTACGACGACGATGAGGAACGGGTGCAATGCCGCGGCGATCCAGAGGAACAGATGGAGGAGTATGAGGAGGAGGAGGATGGGGAGGATGGGGAGGAGGATGAAGAGGAAGGCGAGAGGTCGACGGTGTACGTGGCCGTCGCTACGTGGGTTCCGAAGTGCAACCGGTTACCGAACGAGAGCAGCGAAACTAGCAACACGAGCAGTCTCACGCTGTCCACCAACAACGGTAACAACGACGCTATTGACCAACATCAACAGCAGCACCAGCAGCCTACAAGGATTGCAGTTGCTGGAAACACCACCACCAACACCACACCTGCAGTAGGACCAGCCCACCGTACGGGGTTACCCGTTCCAGCGCCATCAACTTACGTCCAGCTGTAAGTAAAATCTTCCATATGTGTACCACGTGCCGGGCCAGACTTGGCCGAACATTATCAACAATAATTACCTTTCTGGGAGACTTTACATGCCAGTGATGACTTGATTTTGGGTTATCTTTCGATTCGAGTATTGAATGTTTTCCCTTATGTTTCTTCGAATACGGGAATTTACTTACAGGATAGGATATTCGTAACAGACTCCACAGACCCAATACTCTTCTAGCTTATCAGACGTATCAAGCTCCTTCAAACGAACTCTCACACGCTCGCTCGGCTCATTCGTTCATTCGTTGCCCGTAACACAAGGTCTCGAAGGTAAAGTCCCCAGCCCGTCCCCAGCCAGTAATGGACGGATACGATCGATCTGTCAAGGTAGCGTGGTGTGGTGCTACACAAGCTCCTCTCAACGTCAAAGTCAATGTCTCTCTCCTCGGATATCCGTTTGCGGACGATACGATTTCTCGTGTGGAAAAACGGTGTGGAAAACCTTTAGTTTGGATGGTTGTGAGGCCAGTCACCATCAGCTTCAAAGTGAAATGCTGCTGGTCCCTCACCTGCACGCATCTGTGTGTGTGTGTGTTTGCTTGTGTGTATGCTCCAACGTTGCGTCGAGAGTCTGCGAAATGATGGACCCGCTTGGTGGTGTGTAGTTGGTCTTGGGTCGACTGGTTCCAAACCGGTCCACCATAACCCCATCGATGGGCATCAAATGGCAGTCTTGTTCGGTCTCTCTCTCTCTCGCACCATTCTCACCCTTCCCTCGCGTGCTCGTTCGTGAGGCCACGGTTACAACTAATTTCGCCTCCTGTTGTAACCGTGTTGTGTGTGTGTGTATGTGGTGTGCGTGTGCCGCTGTGAGCCACCAAAACGGATCGATGCCCGATTTCGCTCGCGTCCGTGCATTGACTTCTGGGAGAAACACGATATCATCACCTTTTCTCGGGCCACCACTGGCTACTGCCAAACGGTCGTCGTCTTCACCTTCGCTTTCTCTGTCTCTCCCTTGCACAGTGCATCTTTGCACAACACAACAAACCAGCGTATGGGTGAGCGACATTTTACCCACCGAAATAATTGGTGCTCGGTTGGAAAGATTCACAGATATCTGTGGGCTACTACTTGCACCTCAGTCGTGTGTCCAGGTGTGGTGTAAAATATCGATTCCTTTTTTAGGCCGCCACTACTAACCACTGGGTAGATGTTGGAAACCAGAGATCTGGTGGCTGTTGCTGCTGCTGCTGCGTCTTGCATTCGCCGAAGGTGCGTGGGAACTCTCCGCACACACGCGGACCCCCCCCGAACCTGCCCCGAGATGTCTCTCGAGATGGCGTATATAAATCATTCACCTCTCATAACTCTTGGACACGGCTAGGAAAACGAGTTCCGACGGCCGGCTGGCTACCTCCCAAGATGTGACAGGAGTAGAAATTTATCATCCAGCAAGAATTTCACCCTCCGCCGGTCCCGTGTTCCGGTCCGGGGGTGGATGTCCCCATGCCGAAGGAGTGGGACCTTCCGAATATCTGTCCGTGTACCAATGCGGCCATCTGTGTAGTTCGTGCTCTGATACAAATCGCGCCGGTACTGCGGGCGTTCCTTTCTCTCGCCGTCGGTTCTTGTACCCTAGACGATAGTCACCCAGACACCCTCGGGGGATGTGTAGGAGGATGGTCACGGTTGTCTGTCTCGGCCGATAGGGAACCGATTAGTTCTTGCAAATGGTTCGGGATGGCAACGGGGCCACAAGCGTGTAGATATATCTTGACAACCGTGCGGGCCTGGCTACTGCGCTCTAGTAGCTAGATCAGACCACAGCACACTGTGCCGCCTGCCTGCGTATCGCAACAGGTTGGAAATGAATTCTCCATAAATGGGGAGGCCTTCCGTTTCAAACTTTGGCCGTCCGGCTTGCGTTCTGTGTTTCGGGTTTGATTTGGCTTGCTCGTCGGGCCAATTAAAATGCAAACGAAATTTGGGCAGCGAACAGCGAAACGTGCAAATAAAGAACTTCAGAATCTATTACACACCGGTACATTGGTACGGGGCAACATCTGTGCGTCAAATTGGCGTGCTTTGATACAAGCAAATTGTTTGAAGCTTTTTGCTACGTGCTAGAACGAGCGAGCTCTAGAGCGAGCGTGTAATTAGTCATCCGGCTGTTGCTGTTTGCTTCCGTGCCGGGACACACACGCACACACAATCGCCATCAACGAGACGGGGTCACCCGATGCCGTATTAGGGTTTGGTGTGCTAACGGAGGGCTTTTCTCTTTTGGGTGAGGCGAGAGACCCTTTGGGAGTTTGGCACGCGCGCGCGCCTGTGATTGAGTGTCAATCGTGCAGCTACTAATGTGTCACCCGGTGTACCGTGCCAAATACATCAGGTGCCTAACTACGTGGTGCGATTAGTGACAGCGATTGTATCGTTTCAATTCAATTCTATGAACCTTTGGATTTGAAAGAAAATATGAATCTGAAGTCTTACAAAAACGATATCCAGTCTATTCGTTGAATCGCTCGACAATGCTATTTGCTCAGTTCTCTTGTTGGACTCCTAGGATAAAGCAAACTAATTATGGTTTGTTAGTTGTAGTTAGTTGTTAAACACTGCAGTTTATAAATTAATTAAGGATTCTATTCTGATAACCAAAACATAAAGCTTGAATTAGCAGCAAAGTACCTTCGGGGTTTTGGGCTGTTCAGTAGGAAAGACTTTAACGAGTGTAACAGAGAGAAACGTTTAGGCTTTGGGTGATAACATCATACATAAAACGGACATCATACATCTTGCTATTAGCAATACATTGCAATGAATATAGAATTCAATTCTATGAACCTTTGGATTTGAAAGAAAATATGAATCTGAAGTCTTACAAAAACGATTATCTAGTCTATTCGTTGAAGCACTCGACAATGTTATTTGCTCAGTTCTCTTGTTGTTAAACCCAAAACATAAAGCTTGAACTAGCAGCAAAGTACCTTCGGGTTTTTGGGCTATTCAGTAGGAAAGACTTTAACGAGTGTAACAGAGAGAAACGTTTAGGCTTTGGGCGATAACATCATACATAAAACGGACATTATACAACTTGCTGTTAGCATTACATTGCTATGAATATAAAATAAAATTAGTCATCATGACCATTCACCGAGACAAGCGTAGATCAAGCGTCGGTAAAGACGGCTGGAACGACAAGAAATGGAACCATTTCACGCACGTCAGCATTTAATCGGATTTAGTTCTTCGCTAAGCAGTCGTAAAACAAGTCGCTCGTACAGCTAACATACGTGCCTGTTAAGGTACCGGCGAATATTCGCGTCATCTGCAAGGCACAGCAGGGAGAGTGCATGATGCGTGGATTAAAGTTGTTATTAAGCAAAATCAAATGGAATTTAAATTCTTTCTCCTGGTCGGCGATGGGTGACAAATTATCGTACGCTGTTAATATATTCGATATATATAATATGTTCGAGAGGAAGATGCTCAGAAGGATTTTTGGCCCCGTATGTGTGGAAGGACAATGGAGGAGCCGCTACAACGACGAGCTCTATGAGCTGTACGGTGATCTTACCATCGTGCAGCGAATTAGGCTCGCCAGGCTCCGGTGGGCTGGCCATGTCATGAGAATGGCACCGGACGACCCAGCCCGTAAAGTCCTTTTAGGCCGTCCACATGGACAGAGGAGGCGTGGTAGGCCCAAACTGAGATGGAGTGATGGCGTAGATGCGTCCGCCAGAACGGCCGGGATAATGGACTGGCAGACGACGGCGCTAAACCGTGAGCGGTATCGAGGATTGTTGCAGCAGGCCAAGACCGCGAAGCGGTTGTAGCGCCTGACAAAAAAGTTAATATATCATGCGGTTGCCTCTAACACCACCAGCCGCACGTCAGAATAAGAGTAATGGCTAATGGGACTGCGACAGCTGTAAAGAGCCTACGTAATCTCTTCCGTGGTGTTGCTTTTGCACGGCAGGTGCATATATATCGTCGTCCATCATTGCCCTCTCGATTGCATCCATAACTCACGAGGCTAATGGAGGTTGGTGTAGGGGGTTTCCAGTGCCTCGTGAAAGGACCCGTATCTCCCGCCAGGTTTGCTGCAGCGCGCACAAAACAAACAAACAAGTGCACAATAGCTTCCGCGTTGTCTCCCAATGCACCAAGGTAAAAGGTTCACGGTGGTTCGAATGCCCGGGTTATTCGGTTCGGCCACACGCACACTGTTGTTTGGTTGCGGGCGAGCTGAAGGAAGCATCCTTTTACGGGTACGGCTAAGGATCACCGACTTTGACTGGTTGGGTTCACGTGAAAACAAAACAACAAACAGCTTTCGCATCATTTGTGACAGCGTGGTGTCAAAGCGCCTCACTCGACGACACCATATGTGGTAGCTTATGGGAAGGGAAGCAGGGAGGGGGAGAGGATACACGGTGTTGGACGATCTGAAGTTCGGGGTCGGGGCTTCGAACTTTGCGCTAACCTGTCCGTGACCATCTGGATCACTGTGCGCGACGTTGTCGGCAGCGCAGTATGGCCGGGGCAGGTTGTGTTTCATGGTGCAAGGGTAGTGCGCGCACGCACAGTCACGCCTGTTCTGCAATTGGGGATTGGAGATCGCCAAAAACTCTGAGACAGACTGGCTCCGACGGTGCGAGTGGTTCCTGCCTTAAATGGCATTCAAACACGGTTGTGTGTTTGCCTTTGATTGAGTAATAATGCGAACCGTCCGAAAGTGAGCCGAACACCACCTCCACCTGCGGGAGCGAGAGTACGTGGACCTGCGTGACGTCAAGACAACATCACTGCTACCTACACAGTGCCGAGATGATTATCGGTACGATTGTCTTTCGCTATCGGCAGTTTTTGTTTTGTTTCTCCCGTTTTCCATAATACTTTGTGAAGTAATGCGAAGAAGTTTGAGTTTCAAATATCTGTAGATTTTGTTGAAGTAGTAAAATGTAAATATTCTTTAGATTTCTCCTCTAGCCACACTCTAGACAGGCTCCAAATTAACAGCGCCCATTATCAGTCGAGTGGTCGTTTTGCGAAGCAACTAGCGAAGCTTCCCACCCTCACACGAAACGCCCTCTGGTGTTCGAAAAACGCGCTGACGTGTGCTTCCTCATCCTTTGTTCCGCATTGTGGTGATGGCGCCTCAATACCAAAACAAGAGCAAACAAATATGACCGTGACAGCTCAATTGAGTCAATCAATCAAACGTCAACTAATGAACCACCCCTTCCACGGTTAGAAAACGATCGTACACGCACACGGAAGCAGAAGATGATGATCGATGAGGTTAAACGCCTTGCAAGTATGCAATGCGCACGTACCATGTATAGACGCTGCGGATGCTGTGCGAGATCTTGCCGCATCGCGCTCTCTCGTTCTCCCGAAAGACGAGACGGTGTTGTAGTTCAAGGTTATCCCGTGCGCGCTGATGTCGCGCCGATCGTACTGGACCGTGAGTGAGCGATCGAGCTTTGAATGCAGGGCTTGCCCGGCGTAAAGCTTATGCGGTGTAATGAGCTTTTTCCCGAGTGAAGTATGGGAACCGTTTTGCAGGATGCGTGTGAGATACATATAGCTCGGGCTACATGAAGCGCAAACATCAAACGTAAACCCAAGCGTTGTGTCAAACTCATTTTTGGGTTTGATAGGCATAAACTTTGAGCGAAAACATGGATTGAGAGGTCTTTAAGGGCAAACATTTGTGAACAAACCATACATGTGCCGAACGAAAGATGTAAACACCGATAATTACTGGTTTAATCGCTTTGTAGCAAATATCTAATATTAAATTAATATTATTATTATGTTATCAAACTTAACAGGAATATTAATCAGTTTAATAATAGTTGTGCTTTCACAATGTCTGGATGCAACTGAACAAACAACAAATGACAGTGTTCAACCATCATGGTCATGGAATGACCGCAAGAAAACCATGTTCCATTGTCAGCGCAAACCCGAGTGCAGATATGTCATGGCTACACGGAACGCAAAAAAAAAATCAGTCCATTTTGACACAACGCTTGGTTTTGCGCTTGATGTTTGCGCTTCATGTAGCCCGAGCTTATGATCGCATTCATTTGCCGCGACAGCGCCATCTGTTGGTGAGCTTCAACATTTGTGTGCTTTAAAGAATTACAGAAAAAAAACAATCAATAGCAAAGGTAATGTCGGCTCTCATAGGGCGGCCCGTTGGTAGATGCGACAGCGGCGCCGGTCTTCACACGGCAGGACCGGGGTTCAAGTCTCATCTGGGCCGTTCCCCCATAGTGTGAGGACTGACTATCCAACTATGCGGTAACAATAAGTCTAGTAAGCCAGAAATGGCAGGCATGACCTTTAGAGGTTGTTAGGCCAAGAAAGAAGAAGAGAATGCCGGCTCTGATCTTCATTAAATGCCCACTCATATTCAATACATTTCTGCGTAGACCTTAAGCAAATCAAGCAATCACTTTCGCCTTTATTCTTTTGCACTACGGCCATTGGCTTGTGCAGAGTAGGTGTTGGGGTTAATGTTTGAGACTTTTGTTTTCGTGCACCCTTGTCAGTGCCCACCGCTACTACACAGTACGGTGCTCTACCGGTGATACTTTGCGAATGCTCAAGTAGTTGACCTGTCCAGCTAAAGTTGGCTGAAGGGGTTAACCTCGGAAGAGGACCTTGCGTGCATGACCGGGACTGAAGCTCGGTGTTGGGTTACGTCACGTGGGTAGAACCAAATAAACGTACTGGCTTAGTACACCTGCATTAAACCGAACCTAGATCGGTTACCGGCTAATGTCATACTCATGGCACCAACCTTTGAAGATTTATTAAATATAATAGTTGTAATAGGACCATTCCAATGAGCTAGGTTTTACGGAGAAATCGAAAAATTACGATAGTTTTCATATTTACGCCTCGTACAAACTTAGGATGTAGTAAAATGATGAATTTATTTAATGGTTGACACATCCCGAGCGGTACAAGTGCGCCTGTCCTTATGGAACGCTTCAGTCCGCTGGGCATAACGGTGTGGTGTACGGGTTTCACAGCACAACGCAATATTTTCCAGCTGAGGTAATCAAAACTTTAATAGTTCGTTCCCTTGTCACAGTGCCAACGGTTCTCGAGAGAACTAATCCCTTATTTTTCTAACCATATGTTACAGAAGTGCACCCCTAGCAAACCCGATTATGCGTCTAAACACTGGTGGACCGCGGTCCCTTCCACACGATAGACCGCGTTCGATGCTCAAGTGACACTTTACTCCAATTCTTCACGATCACGTACGATCGTGTAAGTTGTTCGCCCTGTTGTCACCAAAAATTCTTGCTCTAGAAACAATGGGTTTCTTTTTGCTCGGTATTTTTCGGGCCCGGAATCTAGCCGAGAAGGGCTAGTGCGAGCCGGAAGCATGAACAACCCGTGTGACCACCTTTGAGATTTGAACGAGCCGATGGTTCGCCTTGCTCGGCTAGCGAACCGCACCCTACGGATGTTTTTCGAAGCATATGTACATCCGCACTAGAAGCAAAAATGTTTTTCGTAGACATATTGCCGTTGGAGAACCGCTTCCGTTACCACTTTGATGAAGCATGATCGTGTGGTCTAGGTGCGAATCCTCCACAAAGATAAGTTGTAAATGTTTCACTGTAAGAAACAAACAAATATATTGATGTGCAGAAGTTTTGTAATGATAAAATTGTTCAGAACCGAGCGTGCATTGGCATTATTACGGAATGAATGTGTTGCTGCTCGATGACACATTCGTATGGATGAATGCGTTCATCCACGGATGAACACCGAAACTGCTCGAATCGCTTCTCTTAAGGGGGCAACTTAAGGGGGGCAAAGGGTAAAAAATCGCAACTGCAACGAATGGGCAAGTGAAAGGGGGTTAACGTTAACGCTTCTTCATGGAGCAAGCGTCAATCTTTTTTGCTTGCGAATAGAATAACCGGTCGAATACAGCTTCCAAAAACCATTCGTCGGTAGACGATGCGTCAAATATTAGAATTTGCAGCAAAAGCGCCCAACATCACACATTGGATAGTTTCTTCGAAAAATGTGCATACACAGTGAAGGATAATCGATGTCGATTCGTATCTGTTGTAAAACTTAATTAAAGATGTTTGAGGAAACGTTCCAATGATTGGATCAATCAAGCAATCGATTCTGTATCCAGCAAGTATCGGGCATCGCTTCCTTACAGCTTTCAACATCTGGCACGGCTCAGCATTGGTATTACAATAGTACCTTTTATGATCATGTTGCCCTTCCAGTCGCAAGCAGTAATTTTTTAGAGCAGACATAAAGATGGTCATTTTTTATGAGGAATCAGGTACTCTAGGTGCAGCGATTAAATCTATCACCTATCAATAACAATTCTACGTGCTGATTGTACCGATTGCAGTACCGAAGAGCATGGGCATGCGTCTATTTCTTCTTTACGCAGCTAAACGTTAGTATCACACCCTCTCTTTTGCTCGCATCCCATGGTAACAAAGCGTATCGCTCGATAGCTCATCTGCCCGTGTGCAGTGTGCTGTGTTTGGTGAGATCCGTGATGTATAGTTTCGCTGTCGAATGATGATGATGGGGAATGTTAGGGATCTGTAGACGTCAGCTATTGTACGGTTTTATGCGTTACCTTCAGTGTAGACACGATTGCGCGACACCTAATTGCATCCTGGCTGTGTAAAAGGGCACAGTCCTAGTCCTTCACCGGGATACGAGATGCGAAGTTTGCCCGGGACAATTCGCCCAATGTCCCAACGCGCTAGTTATAAAACAAAAAAAAAAAAAACATTTTCCAATGTCCATTTATTGCACGCGCTTAACTTATGCGCAGCTTTATTGTGTCTGGACCCTGAACCGGATCCGACGCTGAGGTTAAGCAAACCACGCAAGTAAGCCACGGGTCCGGCTTTGCAGATATAATCCTGCAAATAGGGGTAACGCGTTGCAGTTGTCCTTTTTCTTAATTAAGTTTGAGCTTGAACGTTAATTAGTTGGGTATATGCATGAGTTTTTAAGGCCGGCGGCGTGTAGCAACCGGCATTTCCGATGCATTGAGTTTTTTATTTTCTGCAGAAACTTTCTTTAAACAAAAAAAACTAAAAATTGCGTGCATACCAATTGTTGTGTGACGGTATTGGTGAGATGTCTTCAGTGTGCACCGAGTTTTGCTTCTACAGTTTCAGCGACAACCAGACACCACTATGGGCTGTCAAAAGTCATATGAGATGGAAACTAAATTTCCTAAATATAAAAATTGTTTGTAATCTGGAAACTCCAAACATGTGCGTATTCTCGAGTGATAAAACATTTTTAAACACCTGGACACGTAAATAGTATTGTTAACAGTCGACATTTCAGGGGTTCTAAAGGGGTTTATATTTTCTATCACTTATTATCACACTCACTGACACATCTACTGTAGATTGACATGTAGACAGTTGACGATTTCACATTTCGAGTGTCAAATTAATGCATCTTGAAAATGACGTCTTCGCTGGTAAATGACATTTTTGCACATGACTGTCAAACGAAAGAGAGAAAGTGTGTGCTATCCCAACTTTACTGACTTTCCACTTAACTTTTAGTTGTTGAGCAACAATTGCTGCACGAACGGGATTGCCTTGTTTGGATTTTATAATCTATTTTCGGAGACTGAATGTGGGAATAATTTTGAAGGAACTTTCCAATTCTTGTATATCCTTTTGTTTACCTTTATTTTGATTGATTTTAAAAGGTGTCGTTGCCTGAAATGTATGCATCACCGTGGCAATCTAGTTTTTGCCCAGTTTGCTCACGACGCCTTATGTGTGAGAACTAAAAGACTAAAAAAACTAATCTATGACATTAGGTTTGATTATCTGGTGTGTCACTTTGAGAAGTTTAAAGCATTAAATATTTTAATTACTTGTATGCGATGTGGAATCGTAATTTAAATCAGCTTTTAATGGAGTTTTTTTTTCACACATTTTCCAAATTCTTGAGAACTCTGCCGGAATTCTTCAATACTGTTACCGATACCCATAAGCCCCGGCATAATCCTCTTTGTTTGATCCAGATAATGAGCTCAGCATTTCTCGTAGTGTTGACGTCATCCAACGTGCTCCACAGTGCAAGAATTCTACTCCACAGCAGTAAATTTGTTTTCTACTTAGAATTATCAAAATTTGCAACCACCGATATGTGCAGTTTCGAGCGAATTTTGTCCACCGCTCAATCATCGTGCAGGCGAATGGACTATTACGGCTCGTCCGACCAGTCCGAACCACCGATCGAAGGCCAGCGCAAAATTTCACATTTGTGCCTTTGTACGTTTCCATCATTTGCTGCCGGAGGAAACCATCGACAACGAGTGATGCCTTGGGCGGGTAGATGGGTGGGCAGCGGGGGAAGTTGTAAAACAAAATTTCAAGGGTTCCATGCGAAGCTCAGGGATTGTGGCTCTGCCGTCGGCTTGCATGTTGATGTGTAGCCTGTACAATGGTCAGCATCCACCATTTTGGAGTCAGCAGAGGTGATAGGTGTGTGAGGGTAACCCGCGCGCGCGCGCGTCTGTGTGTGAGAGAGTTTGGCAGAGCGAACCGTTTGCCGGCAAACTTGGCACAAACAGGTTACAACAGGAATTGATCGCATGATGAGGAATTTAGATTTAAGTTAGCATCACCGGGTCAAGAGAATGTTTCTTGCGCCGCTAGGCTTTCTACGTGAGTGGTCTTTTGCAGGAGCATTAAACGATTTGTTCTGGTACCAGTTCTGCTCGGATAGATTCTAGAGAGGCAAAACTGCGCACCGAAAACGCTTGATGAAAGTAGGAAGCTGCATTTCTACCAAGATCTTTTCACGTTGCTTCAAATGCAAATGGCTTTTGTATCTTTATTTTCTGTCCACCAGTTTGAAACCTTTATTTGATTCAATCATTTTAAGGGAAGTAATATTTCAAGGCTAACGCAACCTTCACCGTGCCATTGGTGCATCGATGCGTTCTCGGGAATTGGCTCGATGGGTGGAAGAAATCGATACAGCAGCACAGAAAAAAGCGCTGCTGCCGTTCATCATTTAAAGTTGTTTCAAATTCAATCAAAAGAGAGATTTGCTTGTTTTGTGTTGGACATCCGAGGTTTAGGGGTTTGAGTTAACACATTTAATCGCATTATCCCTCACATTTCACCTCTATTCCTCTTAATTTCCCTACTTTCCGATAATCCGAACTACAATTAATATTCGGAATAATAATTACAGGGCAGAGATACAAACAACAAAACAGTAGCAGTAGTAGTTGTTGTTGTTTATTGCAGATTCATACATATTATGTGTTATTTTTAACAATTATTTTTTGTTGTAATGGGTTCGCACTGTTTGCTTTCCTCATTGATTTATAATTGTTTAGTGGTTATGCCGTTTATAATAATGGGTCCGTCCGAATAGACTCTCCTCATTGACTGATTTTTGTCTTTTTATAACATTATCGATGTTCGATTTGTTCGGTCTTCATTAGTTTTGTTATGCATTAAAAGGGAAAATTCACAAAAAAAAACCCACTGATACGCTTATATCTAAAAAGAGAAATAACCTATCTTATATCCTAACTTAAAAATCTTATATCTAACCTAAATAAACTAAGTTATCGTGTAACGAACAGTTGTAATATCGGGCTTGCACTTTCAAGTCACGTGTATTACTAAGACACAGAAAGCTAGCAATTGCTAGTAGGCCAAGACCTACAGAGGTTGTAGTGCCAGAGAAGACGAACGTTTTTTACTTGCAATGCTGTTTGCATTCCAGTATGAAATATTTTAAATTAATTGTATTAAGAAACAGAGTTTCTGAACTATTTGAAATACAACCATGATTTGGTCTTCTTTGGATTTTACATTTACGAAGATTAGCGAAAGTTTCCTGTTATTACTAACGTCGGTTCATCTGGTCCGAACAGATCTTTTGGGTTCGGTGTTTGTGACATCTGCGTACGCTGCCGTCTGCGGAATGCTTGAGATTGTGTGTGTGTGTTATCGGTTCTTTGGTTGTGGGATTGGGATATTGGGTTCATCAAAGGAAGGAAAGTTATTATTCGACAGCGTTATCTGTCTTGTTTGTGGCCTGTTGTTTGTGATAGTTCGACCGTTTCCCTGTGTTGCTTGCGTACTGTTTTTCGTTTAGGGCAGCCCTGTGTAGTTGGCTGCCTGTGTAGTAGTCGCACACTTTAACTTGTGCGTTGGTATTATCCCATCCGCACACTCTTTCGCTAATGGGGCATGTTGGAGAAGTGTGTGATTCGCCGCATTTGATACACTTAGACTGTCTAAAACAATTGTCCGCCGGCGTGATCGAAACTCTGGCAATGTTTGGCATTGCATCACTCCGCTTTTTTTGGAATAATACTTCCAGCTCACTTTCTGATGGTCAAGTGCAGTTATCGTGCGTAGCACTTTTAGTTCTACCGTTCCCTTTCCAAAATGTAACAAGTATGCTGCTTGTTCGTCGTAACGCTTATTTTTCATAGCTAGCTTTTTTATTGCAACTGGAGTCAGTTTCTCTTCCATTAGGATTTTTTCCAAATTCTCTATCGGCATGTCAAGAAGACCGAGAAGGACTATTTTTGTCGTCTTATCCTCCTCCAATTGGTAGGAATGGAAACTGAGATTTATCTTCTTGAAGTGACTAAGAAGTTTTTTATAGTTCTCTATAGAATCTGTACGCACTACTATTCCTTTTAGTGTTACGTTGGTGGTGTACCGCACGACACCGGACGCAATTATTTTCTTGTGTATGTCAGCAACGTTGGTGCTTGCTACGGTTATTGGTGGTGGTGGCTTCGTTGATTTTACAGTTCTTTTTTGTGTATTCGTAGTAACGTCGATTTCATCATCGGCGATGGAATCGAGAATGCCAAACGGATTTGTATCCACTTTTTTTACAGATTTTGACGGCTGGCTGACCACGGATTTATGAAACGAGCTAAGAGGCATAGAAGCAAGCCTCTTATTTGTAGGTCCTTTAGCCCGGCCCATGATGGTCCAAAACTAAAGATTTTTTTTCCACTCTAATTACTATCTGTATGTGTTTGTTGTGTCACTATAACTGTCTGATATACGTCCGCTCTCAACGGAGGTGAACGTGACACTGTTGTTTATTATAACATGCAACCATGTGAGTATGCAATGTAAAAAAAATCAAATATGTTTCCATAAACTTGTGAAGTTAATTTAAATATTTGTCAACTGGCAGACGCATCTATTGAGACCGTTCACCAGTTCTCCGGGCAGACGACTCTCGCTAAAAGTAATTACCTAATGATTAATGGCCTTTGCAAGCGAGTACGGGCATAAAAACGCAACCTGGCCAATGACCGGTGAATGGTGGTGTCGCAATCATGAATCATGTCAACCGATCAGTTATGACTGGCAGCAGAACCTCCGAACATAATAAATCCTTACGTGGAACGTAGAGACTGAAAAGTGAGGAAAATTTTTAATAAACGAAGAGCGAAAAAGCTACGTGCTCTTTATCCACCAGCCAATTATCGGTTTAATTGTGAAAATTAACTGCAAACTGGTTGATGGCTCACACCATGTAATATGTAGCTGCCGGAGAGCATGAACATGAAACCACAATCGCATAATTGAGGTAATAAATTAGATTTTCTTTACTCGCGGAGTCAAACGAAAGGCACCGTTCGTTTGTTTCTACAGTTCACAGCCGGAAGGAGCCACTCGACTCGGTAGCTGGCGTGAGGGAGCAAAAAAAACAGCAGTACAAAGCATACCAACAATCAAACGCTCTACTAAGAGAGCATCATGTACGTCGATCGTCCATGACGGGCTGTGTTACTGTGTGTGTTTGTGTATACGTCGTTTGGTATATCGTGCGTGTTGCAGAAACAAGCAGGAAAGATCGAGCACAAAGTGAGGCTTATCGTTCGATTAAAAGCATCGATTTTCTTGACTCGCTTTCCTGCTACACGCTTGACTGACTCACACCACCACCACCATCAACCACTGTGCCAAAACGCACACTAAACTGAACTGGCGCGTGTGACCCGTCATACGTTCGGGGCTAATAATCCTTGCAATTATTTATCGCCAGTAGGCCATAGGCAGCCAGTAGCAGTAGCACACGCAACCCAAATTAATGAGTATAATCCCGAAATGTGTATCATTTTATTGCAGACGAAGTGATGTGGCGCGTGAAGTACTGTGGATTGTCCAGCAATTTCATCATTTCTGCAAATCTATTTCAAACCAGACTCTTGATGGTATTATTCGGACTGTCTTTCCAACGTAACGCAAAGTCAATCGTGGGATTTGATACCGGTCTACTCGTGTTAGCAACTGGCGCCGATACCAACAACATCATCGAGCCGCCTGCTACGGGTAAATTAAATGCAGGATGCCAGACCTGCCAATAACACTGAATCGTTTAGTGGCAAACATGTGTATGTAGCTGACTAACGATCTATTTCATTCTTCCTACTACTTTCAGCCACACATCCACCACATCCTGGATGTGTTGTACGCGACCAAAAGATAGAACAGCCACAGCCGTTTGGCGCTCTATCACTCTATCAGCGCTTACATTCGTGATCGGAAAAAAAAATAATGCGACGGGAATGAGTCATGCTGTGTAAAAAGTTTGCCATGGAAGTACTAAAACGAGTGTCCTAAATATCAGTTAGGGTTAATGATTTTTACACATAACAAAAAAAAAATTGTCGTCATTGTCGTCAAACGATGTCGTCATTCTCGATGCTGCCGGCCGATGAGTTTGATAATGTTCCCACGGGATGGATCTTCCGGCTTGAGTTCCGCCACGGAAGTGTTCTTCCGTTGATGTCTCGAAACAGGGAGAACACTTCGTCCAGTATTCCGTGTTATCAAGGAATGTCTGACGTCATCGAGTGACAGTGAATCCGCCAGTCGGATGCGATCGAGGTGAAGTGGCTTCTTCCGTAGATCGATGTGTTCGCGTTGGAATGGCTTCATCCGTTGAACGATGTGATCGACGGGAAGTCTCCATCCGCATTCTCAGACACTGACTACATCCAAAGGAAATTTGGATGAACTTCTGTCCGAATTCATAACTCCACCGTGATGTCCGCGTAACGTATCTTCTTCTTTCTTGGCCTAACGACCTCTTGGGTCATGCCTGCCATTTGTGGCTTACTAGATT
>KZ063956.1:8955-31034 GCA_002091835.1 Anopheles maculatus | reverse complement strand
TCGTTTGTGATGGGGCGAATAGCTTCCTCCTCGTCGTCGGCCTCGATCGCTGGCCACTCGAACGGCGGATGTGTCGGGAATAAATGGTTCACAACCGGTTCAAGGACTGCTCGGTCGGTCTCGGGTGGTGTGCGACCGCGAAGCTTGGCCATGACCACCTTGTAAGCCATCCCGAACACATCATCCTCAACCGTGTCGATGAGCGCCTGCATCGCCATCTCTTTCCTGCGTTTCCCGGAAATCCAGGGCCTGGGCAGACGCAATCGCGCGCTCCTCCGGATCCGTAGCTAGTCGTCGTCTCTCTTCAGCCGCCTCGCAAGCCTCGCGCGTCTGTTGCAATTCGGAGTTCCACCAGTACACCTGGGGCGATTGATGGAAAATCGCCCCGTGCACTCCGTTGCATGCGTTGGTGAGGCCGCCAATGAGTCCTTCCGGGGTCTCCACTTGCTGGAAGCGTACGAGGTTGAGTGCGATTTTGAAACTCTCCCGGTTGAATTGCGTCGTCTTGAATCGTGTGCCGGCGTGTCGCGTGTGCCGACGTGTCTGGCCATTTTGGTGGGTGGCCCACGACGATGTGCCTGTTGGTGTTGTTGCGGATGTTGTTGCCGGCCGGTTCGAGCTCCAGGAGTGTCCACGGAGAACTCGATGTAGGAGTGATCGCTACAGGAGAATCTGTGGCTTACTCTCCAATCCTCAAGCGCTATAGTGGGTGGTTATCGAACATAACGATGTTCGAATAACCGCGTAGGATCGTTGCGAAACCCCTGCTTTAGAATGCGTTTGTGCATGTTGCTATCTAAGAAGCAGTGGAGAAGAAAACGTGGTTTTCACCTGTTTGCTTGCATCGAAATCGAAAGTGGCATCATTATCGGTCAAGCACACAATTGCACGTCTGGAGTTATGTGGCGCTTATTTGGCATCAAGGCTCTACAAGGTGGTGAGTGCATCACTAAGCTACACAGAAAGGGTGGTATTTTGGACAGATTCTACAACAGTGCTGCATTGGTTGAATTCGTCACCGAACTCGTGGAAGACATTTGTGGCGAATAGAGTGTCCAAAATCCAGCAGATCACGAAGATAGAGCAATGGAGACATGTACCTGGAAGCTGTAATCCTGCTGATCTTGTGTCACGAGGCATTCAACCGAATGCCATACTAGAAGAACGTTTATGGTGGCATGGGCCACAGTGGCTAAATCAACCTGAGGAGTTTTGGCCACGTACATCTACATCAAGGAAGGAGTGTGAAACTGCATGTTGTGAGAGAAAGTCGGAGACAGTATGTGTGACTGTCAAACAAGAGCCTCACAAATTGTTCCTGCTATATTCATCGTACAGCAAAGTGCGGAGGATAGTAGCCGTGTGGATGAGGTACTTCCGCAAACTGCAAGGAAAGTCAACTGAAGGTCCTTGGCTTTCAACTGAAGATCTGAGGCTGGCTGATAGATCGCTTTGCCGGCTAGCACAGAGGGATGTCTTCCAAGCAGAGATAGATGACCTACAAAAGGGAAGACAAGTATCCAACGTATCTACCATGAAGTGGTTGAACCCCATCCTTCAGTCCGATGGTGTTATTCGGGTTGGAGGACGTTTGAGGAACTGGAGTAAACACCACGAAGCGAAACATCCTGCCATCGTACACAGTGATCATCCCCTTGCGCGCCTACTCGCTTTACACTATCATGAAACGCTTTTACATGCTGGGCCACAACTAATGAACTGTGTCATGCGAAACAAGTATTGGATTGTAGGAGGGCGACGAGTGTCAAGAAAGGTTTTTCACGAATGCGTTAAGTGTTTCCGATGTAAGCCTGTACCGTTAGAACAACCGATGGCCGATCTACCAGCTGCGAGAGTGAACCAAGTCAGAGCATTTAGTATTACCGGAATCGATTATTGTTGGCCGATATACGTAAAAGGGTCACATAGAAGAGCGGTCCCTAGAAAGACGTTTGTAGCAGTATTCGTTTGTTTTGTTACGCGTGCAGTCCACTTAGAACTAGTATCAGATCTTACTACAGCAGCATTCATAGCTGCATTAAAGCGATTTGTTGCGCGGCGAGGTCTAGTTAGCAAAATATACTCGGATAATGGAACAAATTTTAAGGGTGCAGCAAATGAGCTCCGTAAGATTTACGAAATATTACATTCCAATGAGCATCAACAAGCGATTCATAACTGGACTAGCGAGAATGAAATTAAATGGAAATTTATTCCACCACGGGCTCCACACTTTGGTGGACTGTGGGAAGCTGCAGTGAGGTCATTCAAGTATCATTTAGTTAGAGTAATGGGAGATACACACATGACATACGAAGACACAACAACGTTATTAGCAGAAATAGAAGCATGTCTCAATTCTCGGCCTTTAACGCAAATAACAGATGATCCAACGTCACTTGAAATTTTAACGCCAGGGCACTTCCTCACAGGCAGTCACTTAAGAACTGTTCCTGAAATAGATCTAAAGGATATACCAGAAAACCGATTGAGTCATTGGCATGTAGTCCAACAAAAATTACAACATTTTTGGAAAAGGTGGAATGTAGAGTATTTACAACAACTACAAACAAGAACAAAATGGAATAGGAAAGAAAAAAACATTGTACCAGGCATGATAGCAATAATCAAAGAGGATAACGTCAGTCCTGCTCGTTGGCCTATCGGACGTATTATTAAAACGCATCCTGGTAAAGACGGAATTGTACGAGTAGTAACGTTGCGTTCGGCATCCCATCAAGAGATAGTAAGGCCAATTGCGAAAATATGTTTGCTTCCGTTCAACGAAAATTTAGAATAGCACTTGAATTATCCTTTTGAAATTTATTCCATGAAATTGCATGAAAAATATTAGTTAGTTTGTTTGAATATAAAAATACAACGAATTGTAATTTGGGGGCCGGAATGTTAGGTGAACAAGATGAACTGTTTCATGAATTAGAAATGAACTAAGATTGCGAATGTACAGGTTAGATAACGAAAATGAACAATGGAATAAACAGTTGCAAACTGGAAGCCAAAGTGTTAAGACGTTCTCCAACTTCCGAATCAAAGCGTTATTCGTCCACTTAGTTAATATTCCACTTTGCGTCTCAAACACATATCACTCATATTTGCTTCAAAAATGTTCAAGTTCGCTGAAGAACACGGGGTGGAAAAACTTTCGCTTAATTTATCGATTTTTTTTCCATAAATGATAACTCTAGCTTGAATCTGTTCTGCCGATTCATAACTGAGAACATCATTATTCTTCGTCATAAACCATTGGTCCTTATTAACTTTTCTTAGACGAAACCCATGTTTTATAAAAATTATTGTTTCATTATCTCTCACAACCAATTGGGGATAAGAGTATCGTGTGTAATTTCTTGCACCATTGATGTGACGTAGTTCTATTGTTCTGTTCCTTATTTGTTCTAAGCAATTCTTTTTACTTCGCGTTGCACGTTTCATATGTTGCAAAAATTTTTCATATTTGTAAGAAGATATTGTGCTCAACGGTCCGAATCTATAGACATCTTCATACACATGATATAAATTATGTATGTTACTGGATAACAGAGTTTTATCATACTTCTTCTTCTTCCTTGGCACTACAACCTCGTGAGGTCTTGGCCTGCTATTGCTAGCTCTCTATGACTTAGTTTTACCCGTAGCTGGATAGTCAGTCCTGCGTACGGGGAGGCGGTCCGCCGGGATTCGAGCCCCGGTCCTGCCGTGTGAAGACCGGCGCCGTTATCGTATACACCACCAGGCCGCTTTATCATACACTTCTCCAAAGTTTTCTATGTAAAGAGCTAAAAGTTGTCCAGTATATTTTCATTTTTGTTCGTAAATTGATGAAGAAAAAAAGTGTACTGCACAAAACAGTAACATGAAACGATTATTATTATTTAGTATTATTATTTATTCATAATTTGTCTGCCTCGTGGCTACACAAATGTTGCTTAATGACTACTTAAATTATCGTGACTGCTAACCTAACGTAACCTAACAACTAAACCTAACTAGAAAGAAGAACGAGCACGGAAGGAAGTTAAGGACGAGTTATAATCAAAATCTTGAGCTGAGTGGTTGAAGCTACCCATAGCACGAATCAGTGGATCTTTGCGACCAACTGCCGAGCGCCTAAATACCCCGTACATAACAGGGGAACGGGCACGACTAAACGAAATGGTATTACATTTATCAGGACAGAGGGTAAGGGAGTTGAGGTTACACCAAGATGAAAACCGATCAAGAATATCTTGAAGGATAGAGCAATCGGTTGATGTGGAAATGGGATAGAAAATTTTTAGGTCGTCGGCGTAGCAAAGAAAACAATTACTAGGTAACACTGAACAAACATCGTTAATAAACAAAACAAACAGCAGAGGACTGAGGACACTACCTTGCGGTACACCAGAACCGGACGAAAAAGGAGTAGAGAGGATAGAATTAACTTTGACGGAGTAGGAACGTCCAGATAAAAAGGAACGCAGCAGCGAGACAATGTGAGTATTGACTCCAAGTTGCGACAATTTATGCAGGAGTAGGGAGTGGGAAACACGATCAAAAGCCGATCTAAAGTCAGTATATATAGTGTCGACTTATGGAACTGATTCGAGTTGAGAGGAAATGAAGGATATATAACACATTAAATTGGAAGTAGTGGAACGCTTCGGGAGAAAACCATGTTGTTGAGGAATAACGATACTACGAGAGGAGTGGAGAAGGAACGTATGGAGGACGGATTCAAAAACATTGGACATCGCACAGAGTATGGCGATTCCGCGGTAGTTAGTAATTAAAGAGGGATTGCCTTTCTTGAAGATGGGAATAAGCCAAGCTTGTTTCCAAAGACTAGGAAAGGCGTGAGAGGAGAAGGAGAAACGGAATAACTTCACAAGGAGAGGGACGAATACAGAGCTACATTTTTTAAGGATAGATGAGGGAATGCCATCAGGACCAGGTGCGAACGAAAGTTTGAGCTTATTTAAGGCTCCAGCAACCGCATCAGCATCAATGAACGAGAGGATGCTGGGGGCTGATGGGAGCGAAATGTCAGGGACTGACAATGGTGAAGACAACTGTCCGCCTACCGGAGCAGCGAAATTGCTGGAGAAGTGCTCAGCGAAGAGAAAACAGATGTCGGTATCCTTTTCTGCCGAGACAGTGCCAAGGGACATAACGGAAGGGAAAAGGAGAGGACTTACGCCGCTTGTTGACGTAAGACCAAAAGGATTTGGGGTTAGAATGGAATCGGATCTGTAGTCTTTGAAGATATAAAGAGTATCTTGCTCGATTATAAATTGAATAAGCAGAGGCAGCATATTTGAAAACACGCCTGCGGAACTCAGATGGAGAACAGCGTAAACGCCGAAGTGCGCGCGCTCTGTCTCTCCGTAAAGAACGGAGTGTGACATCGGACCAGGGAGGTGCAGGGTAAGTTTTTAAAGGAGGATAGCACAAAGGAAAGGCAGCTTTGACAACATCGCAAAAATCAGCAACGGCTTGGTCGACAGAGTCATGACTGTCAAGGAAGGACCAATTAGAAGACTCAAGAATTGAGGATAATTTGTTGTAATCCATTTTACGGAAATCGAATCGGTTCAGATAAAGGTTTCTCCTAGGTGTATAACTAACTGACTGAAGGGTGACCCTGAACTCAAGAGCAGGGTGATATGTATCACGAGATAAAATTGGAGCATCAGAAGCACGAATTTTGGAGGCAGAGTAAAGAGAGCTCTTATTTATAAAAATTAAATCTAGCTGTCCATTAAAAGAGTTTAGAACCCCTGATAATTGCTTGAGATTGGTTTCGTTGATGCCGTCAACAAAATGGGCAGAGGCGGGGGATACGTGCGTAGGAGAGAAACAATCATGATTAAAGACCCACGATAATGAGGGTAGATTGAAGTCTCCGCATACTATCAATACGTCTTTATCTTTACTATGAGCTTGAACTGATGCAATTGAGGCAAATAACGAATCAGTTATTACAGTACGCGTGCTAACACCAGGAGGGATGTAAACAACTCCCACATAAACAGATAGATCTGTGAGATGGATTTTAATCCAAATTAGCTCTAATCCAGTAACACGGACAGGAACGCTGGACGACGCAAACTTAGCAGAGCAAGCAATAAGTACTCCGCCACCGCGGGATGCCGCACTGTTATCAGCTGATCGATCACAACGATAGACAAATAGCTTCTCATCCGCAAAGAGAGAGGAGGGAATACTCTCATCCAACCAAGTCTCAGTGAGAATGTAGATGTCGAATATAGCATCTGAGAGAGCGTTACGCAGATCGGTTAGCTTAGTTCTAGTTCCTCGAACGTTTTGATAATACAGAGATATCGTAGTGGTGGTAGGAGCGACGTAGCAGCTAGCACGTGTAGCAGGTAGGGAGCGTGTGTGAGAATGTGTAGATAGCGGTATCGTACGAGCACATGGAGAGTGGTGTTTAACAGTGAAAGTTATTGGAAGTGTAGGGCATACTGATCGGGCCGTGATCCGGAGACAGATTGCCACTACTCGCAGAATCCAAGCGCTTTGATTCAGGTGCGTGTTGCGGTGCGTGTTGCGGTACGTGTTGCGGTGCGTGTTGCGGTGCGTGTTGCGGTGCGTGTTGCGGTGGAGGTAATTCCAAATCGCCAGGAGTCAGGTGAGTGCTGGGACGCCATACGTTGATGAGCCGAGGATTGTCTTCCTTAAACTCCTTGAAGGAGATTCCGGATGGCCAAGTGGAGCAAGACAACGCTTCCTTTCGGTGAGTAACGGGAACCCCCACCTTGAATGACACAAAGCTCAGTGTCGAAAAATCACGGTCACGATGTACGAGGCTGTAGACAAGGATGTCATCAGTACCGACGCAGCGACGAGCCATGTCCCGAATGACTTCAATAAGGACGTCAGGTGCGATACGGGAAAGAAAGATCCAAGTGCGTGAAATACGTTGCGGAACGATCCGGATATTGTTGCAGGGCGACCCTGTACCCGTCATTAGTGATGTGCGTGTATTAGTATTGTCGATCTGATTTTCGGGAGATCGATCAATCTACCTGCGCTTGGCAGGATTATCCACTTGGTGAGTAGGGTACGTGTGCGTGACAGGATTCGGTACAGTGTCGGTACAGTGTGGTGGTGCAGCAAAAGAAATCGTGTGAGAATCCAATTTCTCACTCAGTTTAACAAATGATGAGCAGAACTCACGTCTCATAATATCAATCTCCTTGATTGCATCATTTAGTGCAGTGACAAACGGTGCGTGAGAAGTGTGACGATTCATGGAGTGTGATGCAGCGTGAGAATCAATGAGATTCTTAATTGTAGTAACAGCTGTTGAAGAATCATCTTTTAAGCCACTAATCTCCTTCTTTACGGCGTCTAAAGACATTGCAACAGAACGGCGTAGCTCATCAGCTGCCGCAGAACAGGATAGGGATGAGGCATTAAACTCAGCCTTTAGCGCATCCAGCAGACAGGCCGCATCACGGGAGATGCCTAGTGAGAAGCGGGACGCATCTGTTGATCGGATGCGCTTGCCACAGTCCGTGCAAGCCCAGAACAAACTTTAGGATTTTTTGAAATCCCGAAGCAGTGCACCAGAGAGACCGACGCACTTATCGTGAAAAAATCCCTCGCAAGAACCACAGCACGCAATAGGTTCATTGGCAATAACAGTGGAACACTCTTTGCACACAATTTCAGCCATTTTAAGTGTTTGTTTGATGTGCCCACAAAGCAAGAAGAACCACAGTAGGCTTGCGTGAATTCACTGGGTAATAACGAAAGTTCCGAGCTCGACGATCACTAAATGTGAGCTAGCAGTTGAGAGACCACACTGTGTGCAATTTTGGTGAGATTTTATGCGAATAAACTCACAAAAACTGATAAAGAACCAAGAGCGTAGGTTTAAGTGACCGAACCGAATGACGTTTTTGACGTTAATGGCATTATCACTAATTCTTCCTTTAAGGACCACCACACTAGCATAAAGTAAGAAACTTTGAAATTCAGTTCCTTTCCATATGTGGATTAAATTCAAACCGCGCATCCTTCGAGGAATTTCGCTGGGCAATGCAAGACACCGCAGAAAAGCAAAAATTTCTTCAATTAATTTTAACAATAGCCTTTTATCTTTTCCAAACTTGCCTTCTATGAAAATTAGAAGTATTTTGCGCATTACTCCTAGAAACAACAAATGTTATTTTGTCTGGCCCTGGTGCAGTATTTTTTTTCCTGTAATTATATCATTCCATATGTCTATGTTTATTAGTTCAGTATTATGGTTTGTTTCTATTTGTATGTTAAATTTGGATTTTGAATTGGGGATAAAATTAATTTGGAGAAATACTTTAGCTTTTGTTATTTCATTACGTATTATGTTATTTTCTTTGCTCGTGTCGAGGTTTTTGTTTTGGTTATTATTTAATTTGCCTACCATGTTCCATAACTCCTTGAGGTTTGTATTTTCATTGATTCCTTCTGTTGTGAATTACGCCACAGTTTAAAGAAATACACTTATTTTGTCGATATCCCCAGCCTAAGGAGGAGTCACAAAATTGCTTATTTATTCGTGTATTTCTAGCGTTCAAAAGAGGCCGAAGGCGCGTCCTTCGTTTCTATTTATACCTGTCCCTATTTCTTCGCCATCGCAATTGCTCCTACAATGATGGTGGGCACTGTCCCATAAACGATTATGGGCACTGTCCCATAATTTGGCGCTAGCTGTTGTAGGGTTCTAACTGCTCGACAAATGCGTTGTGATCGTTTCGCAACACCTTCTATAGTTTTCTCCCAGTTAATCTCATTTTGTTTTTTATTTTAAGTTTAAATATAGCTGAGTACTTTCTGTATTCAATCGCATTTTCGATTGTTCTTGTGTTGTTGAATTTTGTTCTGGTTTTATTCCTATTCTTCAGCGCTATTTTTGTGTCTTCGTTCCACCACGATTTCAAATTTTCTTGTGTGTTATTTTTGTTGTTTGAGATGATTTTTTGGATTTTATTAGATATTTGTTGACAACTCAATACAGTTGTCTGCTATCAAAGAGGTTTCTTTCTTCTATATATATATATTTTTTTTGTATGGTTAAATACAGTGTGGGATATCCTGTTTATGTCTTTAGCCACTAATATTTCTATTATCCTGTGTTTACTGCCACCGATATGTTTGTCTCTTATATCTCTTTTTATAAAGCGGTATATGTCGTTAGATGCCATTGTTAGGTCTATTGCGGTTTTTCTTTTGTTTGTATCCGTTGGGATGTGTGTGTATGTATTATTAGGTATTATTATAAGGTTTGAGTTTTATATTTCATCCATAATGATTTCTCCTTTTCTGTCATTCAAATCATCACCCCAAGAGGCATGGTGGGCATTAAAGTCTCCTGTTATGATGATTTTGTTTTTTTGTTGATGTGGTATGTATGATTTTGTTAACCGTCTTTTTGATGTTTATTGTGTTAGTTCGTGGTGCGATGTACGTTGTTAGAATGTGGATGTTTTCTGTTATAACTTTTATGTGAACTGTTTGAATGTTTTCGGAAACGTCTTGAAAATTTATGTTTTGCTTTATTATTATGCAGCTTCCACCATATCCATCAGATCTATCTTATCTTATATTATATCTTATATTATATCCTGGTATATTTATATTTTGTTCTGGTTTTAGCCAAGTTTCTTGTAAAACTGCTATTTGGAAGTTTTCGTTCTTTAATGTGTGATTTAGTTCCTCTTTGTCGTGTTTTAAGCTTTGGATGTTTGTTTGCATGATTTTTAATCTTTGCATTTTATGGAAATGAATAAATAAATAAATAAGTTAAATAAGTAAATAAATAAATGAATAAATAAATAGATAAACTAGCTTTTTTGCTCTAGATATTTTGGGATATGTTATAATGTATAAGTGTATGTAATTATTGTTTATTATTGGAACTTGTTCAAAGAGGGTTTTTAATTGTGGTTTTATTTTTTATTTTTTGAGTTATTCTTTCGTGGTTTTCTTCTATTAATTTTTTTTCCTCAATTTTTTTATGGTGATATTTCCAAGTTGTACGTTTTGTCTTCTGGGCTGTGGAATACTTTTGTATCACTTAATATTATTTCTGATACTTCTGTGTCGCTGAAAATTATTTTTTCAGGGGATACTTCGGGTTATGTAAAATGATTTTCTGTTTCGTTTATGTATTTTGTTTCCATTTTCTCCCACCAGAGAGAACCCACCAGGTGAAATACTTGGGGGTTACTTTAGATGACAAGTTGAGGTTCCATGCTCACATTGACTGGGTCATCACTAAAGCGGCTAAGAAGTGTGGAGTGATAAGTAGACTGGTGAGCGATCTCGATTTTTTTGGGAAAGTTCACGTCTATAAATCACTCATATCACCACACTTTTATTTCTACTCGTCCATTCTATTTCTTGGCAATAAAGGACAAATTGTAAGGCTTCAACGGTTTTGCAAAATCGTATTATGAGGTTAATATTGACGTGTGGTCGACGTACGCGGTCTGCTATTATGCTAGATATTCTACAATGGATGTCTGTAGAACAAAGGATAGTGTATCAGACCATGACTTTTATATTTCGATTGTTGAACGGTCTATTGCCTGGGTATCTGGGAGAGAGAATAATTCGGGGATCTGACGTTCATAGGTACTGCACACGCAGAGCAGATGAACCCAGAGTTCCAAACTTAATTTCTAATAGTGCTAGAAATTCCTTGTATTTCAAGGGGATCCAACGTTACAACAGATTGCCCAGAGAAATAAAGAATGCGACAAACTTACAAGAATTCAAGCGCAGGTCAGCCGAGTATGTTAAACAAACTGTGTGATGTACTACATATGTAGATGTCCCATGTCACTATCTCTTCTTTCGTGGCCTGCTCCTAGAGAGCACGTCTAATAGACATGGCCTGGTGTCACTATATAATGTGTAACTGCAGTTGTCAGCAGGTTCTGTATGGTGATGATGAGATATTTGTATATTTGATGAATTAGATTAAAAAAATGAAAGAGACAACGTTTGAGACACGCGCGCGCACAGTGGACAAGTTGATGCCAATTTTAAGATTTCACTGAATGAGCACAGTCTGGGAAGCCACAACAAGGTTCATACATTGATGATTGTACGTGGATAATTTCAGACACATTAGAATTCCCTGCTTCGGAAGGTAGTCCGTAAATCCATTCGTTGGTTTTAGTGGAACTGGCCATATGCAAGTTGCAGCGGTGCTCTTTAATATAGTGAACCAGTTTCAATCAGTGATTCTTGGTGTGTTATGCAAAGAATACCATGGAATACCATTGTTATGAAGTGAGACCCGTTTTCCTCGGTGGAATCATTTTGGTCATCTTAGAAGCGTGAATCGGTCAACTCTTCAAAATGGTCGTCGATACCACCACTTACTCGTCAATTTTTACTTTTTACTTTGTTAAGTATTGAACTATGAACTATAACATTAGAATAAGAGCGTAGATGTAAGCTTACTAATATTGTAAATGTATTAGTGTTAAGAATAAAAATTTAAGTCAATCGCAAATCAAAATCCGAACGGTTCACAGCTATATTTTTCGCAAGAGCTATTTTACGCTACATACTTTTAAACTCATATTATCAGAGTAAAAATATCGTAAAGATAATTCCGTCCTTCTCAAACCTGTGTTGGGGTAAGAGGTGGGACTTATCATCAATATCATTGTCACGCCACAAGATACACTGCATCCAAGTGTCAGCCTCTGCCACCCATACCTGTCGATACATTTTGGCGATGTCTGCGGTCACCACTACTGTTTGCGTGCGAAAATGAAGCCAGATGTGCAGCAAGTCCGGTTGTATTACTGGCCCAATAGCTTGAAGGTCGTTGAGTGCGAACCCACTCGCGGTTTTTATTTATTTATTTATTTATTTATTTAATTTCAATGTCTGCCACTATGGGTTTAACAATGTAGTTTCTTATTTACTAGGGAAGGGGGAATACCATTGGGATAGGATCGAGATAAGGTAGTTAGGAGGAGTTGAACAATAGAGATCGGAAGTGGGAAACAGGGAAATTGAAGTCAAACAGATGGTATACGCGGTTAAAAGCAGTGCAGGCTCTCAGCCAGGGATCATTCTGACCAAAGACCGAGCGTCGAGAGGGAATAAAGATAGGAGGTCTATCACGAAGACGACGTGAAGGAACGTATATGGGTATAGCGGAAAGAAGAGAAGGAACGTCGAATTCAGAGGAAAGGATACAGGCAATGAAGTAGGACTGCGCATGCGAATGACGGGATCTGATTTCAGTCAGACCAAGCATTCGACAGCGGAGAGAATAAGGGGGCACAGGAGCAGAATATCCATGTAGAAATCTACGTACTGCGAGGCGCGTGAACCTCCTCTGTACCCTCTCTATTCTCTGCATGGCGGTCACTCCAGATGGGGTCCAGACAATGCTGGCATAGTCCAAGACGGAACGAACCCAGCAGCAATACAACGCCTTCAAGCAAAGGGGATCTCTGATTTCAGAGGACATTCTGATAATAAAGCCTAGAGTCTTGTTTGTTTTATTCACAACATAACTAATGTGTTCGTTAAAAGCCAATTCAGTGTCCAACCAAACACCCAAGTCCTTCACGGAGGACACTCTATCTATTATTACACCACAGAGCGAATAATTCCACACAATCTTACTCGGGGAACGTCCAAAAGAAATAGCACAACATTTAGGCGGGCATAATACCAAGCCATTAAACAAACACCAGTCAGAAAATGCGTCAAGACAATTTTGGACATATCGACAATCAGAAGACGAGGACACAGGTACAAATATTTTTAGATCGTCAGCAAATAATAGGTGTCCATCAGAAGGTAAAACATTGATGCAGTCATTGACAAATAAAATAAATAAAATTGGACTTAATGCGCTCCCCTGAGGTACCCCAGACAGGCCCAAGAATGGGGACGAAAACGTGTGTTCCAATCTGACTGAATACGAACGATTCGATAAGAACGATCTTAACCAGCGCAGAATTGGTTTCCCAAAGCCAAGTTTTGTGAATTTTGCTAATAATAGCTCATGTGGCAAGCTATCAAAAGCCGTTTTGAAATCGGTATATATTGCATCTACTTGTCGTTTACAAACAATGTTGGACATAACTTTGGAGACGAAACACATAAGATTTGTCGACGTAGAGCGTTTAGGCATGAACCCATGCTGTTGTGGAGATATGTAATTGTGTACGAGGGGCAGGATGATGGAATGGACAACAGATTCAAACACTTTAGATATAGCACAGAGAATACTAATACCAACGGTAGAATACTACGTGGATCTTGCTTTTGAATGTCCCAGCCAAAAGACAGTAAGTTGTTGTTTGTGCTGCACTGTACCACCTCTAAGCTTAGTAAAGTCTTGTGCGCTTGATGAGTGCATTGGTTTTGTGATTCTTACACCAGCAGAAAGTTTACGTGTTAGTGAGCATGCAAGGGTTAAAAAGACTCCTGGAGTAGGGTAATATAATACGTTGGCCACAGTAATCAAAGCTCTCTTTGTAGTAGTTGCACTTTTTGCGGATGAATTTCGGATGATTCCATTAAGCTTTAGTAATGGGGAACATTATTCGCAACACCTAAACACAAACCATGACAATTTATCGACGCGTTTTGTTTGACTTTCTTCAAAATTAGTTAGCATTCTCTTTATTTTGACCACAATTGGAAAATCATCGAAAAAAACTGTATTCGATCGAAAGATCATTCTCGGGCCAAGACCCATTCAACATTACACCAGCTGCATCCCAAAAATATATATATTCAGCTTCTTCTAACTTCTTTTTTTTTTGTTTGTTTGGTTGCAGCCATTATTCGTCTGTCGTTCATTCCCTTGTCATAGTCTAGTTTCCGAAAATTAAAACGTCTTGGCATCCTACACCGTGTAGGTAGATTTCCAGGGGTAGGTGATGTAGAAGGTATCGATACCGTCAATTCAAGCGCAGGATGATAGCTGTCCAGGGAGAGCAGCGGTGATGACGATTCGTGAACGCTGGAGCAAACCGACTTTGCCACCGGATTAACAAAAATTAGATCCAGCTGCCGCTCCAATGAGTTTTTCACCCCTGAGATCTGTATCAGACCGTTAAGGATCATGCCGTCGGTAAGCGCCCCATCGTTACCAGATGATGAAGTGGGAAGGAAACAGTCCGAGTCAGTTGATGAAGCTTTCCAGCACAAGGATGGAGTGTTAAAATCACCAAACAGCATCAGCAGGTCCGATGTTTTCATCATCTCCGAGATTTCACTAATACAGTCGTGTAGAGCACTAAGGTTTTCGTCTCGATTGGTTCGATCAGGCGGTATATAAATTACTCCCAGGAAGATCGATTCGTGAGAGCACCGAATGCGCACCCAAGTGAGCTCCAGTGACGTATGGCTGTGAGTGACGGCATTAGTGTTGAGCTTATCGGAACAGGCGATCAAAACACCACCACCACGGGAGCGGAGACTGTTGTTTTGGTTCCGATCACATCGATAGATCAGATCGAGTATGCATTATCTGAGTGATGAAGGTATTGTGTCGTCAAGCCACGTTTCGGTTAAAACAATCACATCATAGTCGCACTCAACAAAAGCCATGCGAATGTCGTCGAGTTTAGTTCGAAGTCCTCTAACGTTCTGGTAAACCACGTGCAGGCGAGTAATCGAAGTGTCAAGCATAGCAGTGTCGATCAATGCACTAACGCTAACATTTGTTAGCTGTGGAGTGATGCAAAATATGGACTGCTGTTCGGTATTGTCTAGTCGAGTGGAGTGTTGGTCATATGGTGCATCGTGTCCGACTGCATTATGGTGGGTATTGGTATCTCGATGTACGGTGTTGTGGTGTGCGTTTCCAATCGCGGGTTGTTTGGTGCATTTAGTGTTGTGGGATGCCAAAAATTTTGCACATTTGAGCGGCGGTCGGTAAACTCACGGAATACTATTCCGGTGGGCCAGGTAGACGGAGATAGTGCCATGCTTTTGTGCGTAAGCGACAACCCCATCTTAAATGAAATAAAGGTGAGAGTGCTTGAATCGCGGTCCCGTGGCAGCAGCTTAATAACTGTGACGTCATCGGTGCTTAATTGATTCGTGACCAGAGCCTTAACATCAAGGTCCGAAACCGTTGGTGCAATCCGGGTCAGGTATAACCAAAATCTCGGCTCTCTTACAGGAACCGTTGGTAAAGCACGAGACGGTGATAATGCTGACGCTGTGCCGAAAAGCAATGGTGCGGCAGTGTCGGCTGACACTGCCCGACAAACCGTGAGTATTAGATTTCTCGCTCTTTCGGTCATTTTGTGGGCCCGACGCAGGTTGAAACACCTTGAAACGGGGGGAACCACCCAGCAGCGCGAGCGAGCTTACACAATACAAATGCAAAACGGCCTGTTGAAGCGTGCCGTGTTTGCATGTGTGCGCTGTACGATGTCGACTTCAACGAGCGAGGCGGTTCTGCGCATGCTCGGACTGCTTCTATCTCCGGACGCTTTCTCCTTCTTGCATACACGTCCGCTGCGCAGTTGGCTGTTAGCGTCATCGCGAGTGGACGTGCGTCTAGGACTTAGCATTTTTGTCCTCCGGTTTGTGCGTGATTTATGCACAAAAAGTGCAAGTTTTGTGCATTGGTTTTGTTCTGCGCAGTTGTGCAAGCTCGTGCAGTGTTTTCGTGAAGAAGAAATGTGTGTGTGCCGCTTGTTTCTGGCGCCTAAACCGTGTAGTGTTTGGTTGCTTTTTACACTCCGTGTTTGCTTCGGCAAACGACTTGTTTTTGGAGTTAGAAAGCAATCTTACGGTACATGTTGAGGAGAACAACTTCCATACAAAGTGTAGAAAGTGTATGAAGTGAAATATCGAGTGATAAATCGGTATTCGTGATGATTTTACCGTACAAAGTTAGTGCAAAAATGGTGGCGTCGCAAGCGGTGTGTGAACGACGCGAAGCGCTAAGTCCGTTCTTTCATTCGTATTCGTTCAGTGTACAGTCGACCCACATACATTGCAAAACACAAATGACACGCACACACTGACGCCATCCCAAGCTCGCACTGCGCGATCGCTTTCGGAGAGCGCGCCATGTATTTTATATGGGGTCTCAGAGCATGCCCCGCGCTGGTTGAAAGTCACTCATCCCAAATGCGTCTAACCGAGCTAGTTTGGGATGAGCGCATCGAGAGAGAATTTCTATACAAAAAAAACCCTCCCAGGCCGGCCGGGGTGTGTAGTCGACAAGCCTGCGTTTAGGCGCGTTACGTTTAGGAGCATGCTGTTTTGAGCGGGTAGAGTCACTGTGACGCGCGCTTAGTGGTGTGTGAGTGTTGGTATCAGAAGGATGTTGTAACAGGTGAGTATTTTGTGTCGCGGTATTTGTAGTGGTAGCAGATTTGGCGTCACGTTTGCTTAACGTTACCAACACATCGCTTTTCATGGCTGTAAATGCCTCGTCAAAGCGACGGTCGAACTCCTTCATCAGCGATGATTTAAAGTTGGTCAGGATATCCGTGAACTCGTCCGATAATACACTCTTGCAACGTCGGAGACCAATGCAGCCAGTACAGGACCATGAGGTCTGTGAACCAGCTCTCGCAATCTCAGACAGGACCTCGTCCGAGACACCCAAGCAGGTTTGATGGTAAGTGTTATTGCACAGTCCCGCACACAAATAAACATTATCACCTTCAACAGATTGCATGCACGACGGGCAGGATGCAGCCATAGCGGTAAACAGCACTTCTAACAGCTCAGCACGAAAAACAAACGGAAATGTTTATAGTGAAACACACACGAAATCAAACTGATCCTTGGTACAGGACTGATCACAGCTGTACCACACAGATGATAATACTACACAAAGCACGAAAGAACGCTTAACAAACGGAGAAATAAGCGTAAATAAGCGGAGCGCGATCAAGATACGTCCAAACCATCAAACAGCTTTGACAGATGACAGATGCACTCTCATCAAACACTACACGTAGCTTAGTGGTGGTTGAGTCCGGTGAAACGACTAGTCTAAAATTTAAAGAACTTATTATTTTTTTCTACTCAACGGTTAATTTTATTAGCACTCAAACACTTCCTTTCTACAGCAAAGCCAACACCAGAATCCGCGTCCTTTTTCGCCATCTCTCTTTTTTGCTTCCTCTCGTCGTAAGATCGCTCTCTTGCTCTCTTAGCCGTCTTCTAATTAGCCGCTGAACCTTTAGCCGCCCGACTTTTAGCCGCCTCTACGGACATCTATACCTTATGTCTAGGCGCTAAATCGTAGCGGCCAAGGTCGCTACACCGGTTTAATCACGCAGGAATGCGGAATCACGTAGTGGACCTTGTGCATTTCATGCGTGCCGACAGGAGTCATGTGCTGCAGTTCCAGATACTCATGCATGAACTTTCGGTAAGCTTCGTAGGTGGGTTCATGCCGGGACAATTTCCGTTCGAGCGAGAACAATCGTCGTCGGGCCTGTTCTAAGGAGTCTCCTAGCTGCGTCAGCTCTGCACGTAGAGGAATTCGGACGATGTATCGACCATCGCCTGCGATCGTCGTGTTTTCCTTAAAGTGCACGTCAAGGTCATGGGTTTGCAATGCGGGCTTATGAGGAGTGGTGAGTTCTTCCACCTGGCAAAATTTCTCAAGACAATCTTTGAGCTCTTCAGTGCACGAAGCGTTGTAGCAGCCTGGCTCTCGTAAATTGGCTGGAGTCACGTCACGTAGCAAACCGCCTACCAACCAGCCAAAATTGGAGTTTTGCAGGGTGAGACCATTCGGTAGGTGTCGTAGTCCTTCACAGATGGCTTCGAAGAATATTCCGGCTCCCAATATAGCATCTATGGTTGCAGGCCGTCCAAAACCAGCGTCAGCCAGCAATTCGTTCGGTGGCAGATCGAGCTCGTCAAGTTGGATCAGTTTGGAGGGCTGTGAGCTGAGCTTTGGTATCACATAAAAATTGGCTTCAAGCTGTTGTCATGACCTTTATCCGCACTTGGCTATCAACGGGAACCTTGCCATTTATTCCATCCACCGTCAACCGCCCTGGCTTCAAAGGTAGTCTCAATCGCTTAGCGGCAGAGCTAGTGATTGCCTCGATTTGGCTGCCGGAGTCGAGTATGCAACGTATTCGTTGGCACATCCCCGTGTCGTCCTGCATAAGCACGTGGGACGGCTTGCGATGGCTGCACGGAGCGGGAACCACGCACGGAGCAGGAACGAAACACTGGGCAAGCACGAGGAACGGCTTGCGATGGCGGCACGGAGCAGGAACGAAGCACTGGGCAAGCACGAGAGACGGCTTGCGATGGCGGCACGGAGCGGGAACCACGCACGGAGCAGGAACGAAGCACTGGGCAAGCACGCAGGGACGGCTTGCGATGGCGGCACGGAGCAGGATCGACGCACGAAGCAGGAACGAAGCATTGGGCAAACACGTGGGACGGATTGCGATGGCGGCACGGAGCAGGAACGAAGCACTGGGCAAGCACGTGGGACGGCTTGCGATGGCGGCACGGAGCAGGAACCACGCACGGAGCAGGATCGACGCACGAAGCAGGAACGAAGAAGTTACTTCTGAGGGAAATCGTCGCTGAAGTGTAACAATGTACGATGCTTCTTCTTGCAGGATTGGCACCGCTTGTCGCTGGGACATTCGGCCGTGGTGTGTGATCGTGACAGGCAATTAAGACACTTGCCTTGGTCCAGTACGAAATTAACTCTGTCGATGGCCGATCGCACGCGCAACTCGGGGCATAGTGTGCCAACATGCCGTTTGAGAAAAAGCGTTTTGATTACTAATTGAACAAGTATATTTACCGACGTCCGTTCGTCTCGGAGACAGTGAAGATACAGAAGAAGTAAGAGTAAGTAGCGATCGATCCGTCGATCGCACGCACGAAGCCTTAATTCGATCCTATCGCAGGATCGGAGAGAGGATCCACGCCGGAAACTCTCTCCCACGCGCTCACACAGTTGACAAGCGATAAGAACGCACTTATCGCTCCAGAAACGCATTCGAAAGCAGGGGTTTCGCAAGGATCCTACGCGGTTAATTCGAACATCGTTATGTTCGATAACCAATCAGAGTAAAAATATCGTAAAGATAATTCCGTCCTTCTCAAACCTGCGTTGGGGTAAGAGGTGGGACTTATCATCATTCATTTTCTTTGTTTCTGCATTATTTATTTTTAAATGTGTTTGTCTGGGTTCTGTTTTGTTGTACTGATTTTCTGTTGTTGTTTTTTTTAATTTAAGGCTTTGTTGTCTTTCTGTTGTTTATATGTTGTTATTGTTTTGTGTATTATCTTTTATGACGCTAGCGTATTGTCTAAGGCGGAGTGTGCTTCTCCACATTCTGGGCATTTTAATCTTTGTTTGCATTCTTCATGGTATTTATCTCCACATTTTGCACAGATTTTTTCATGGTTGCACCTTTTTTTTTGTATGTCCGAACTTCATGCAATTCATACAACGCATCGGCATTGGAATGTATTGTTCCACTCTTTCTTTGTAATATCCTATGTCTATTGCTCTAGGGAGATTTGTACTTTTGAATGTGAGAATAGCTGTCCTGGTGTTCACTATTTCCCCATTTATGTTTTTTTCTTTTCATAATGTTTCACGTACGCAGGACTGACTATCCAGCTACGGGTCAAATCTATGTCACAGAGAGCTAGCAATAGCAGGCCAAGACCTCACGAGGTTGTAGAGCCAGAGAAGAAAAAGAATGTTCACTTCGGTGACCTTTTGATCTTTCAGCCCAGCACAAGAACATGATAGAAGGGTTTTTAAAAAATAAATTGAAAAATTCAAAAAGCCATCTAAACGCGAAGGGTAAAATTAAAAGCGTGTGTAAAAACCGAAAAAAAGTAGCTTACATTCAAATTTGTATATTTTTTTTTTGCATAAGTACCAGTTTTCATTTATATTATTCAGTAAATTAGAGAGTAGGCTTATTAGTTTTAGTTCAGTTATAAGTTATTATGTTTGTAGTATTGTAAGTTTTCTTTTTTTTTGCAACAGAACGTTTAGGCCAAATATCAGAAATATTGTAAGCTATTTTGTTTTTAATTAAAATTGTTATTGTTATTTTTATTTTATTAAACAAGTCTGACTGTATTGTTAATGGACTACTTGATTTTTAAATAAACTTTGCATAAAAGACTTAATTATTATCGTCACTTTTCTAAATGATTGCTAGAAAATGTTAGTTTCATTAGTACTGTGTTAGTTTTGTTAGTAAAAAATGTAAACGTTAAACGTTAGTGTACATATGAATGCAAGCAAATGAAGAAGTTATGTTTAAAAAAATAGAAAGCAAATAAAAATAAATTACCAAATATTAGAACAAAATTACAGTTCTCGGACCAAAAGTATTGTTCGAATAATGTTAAAAATTCCCGCGATAATAATGATGGATTACTTAAAAATTTCCGTGAGGATTACTTAAAAGAACGGGCGATGCAACTTCTGGTTAGGCAGTGGTTTGTTCGTGCAACATGATTTTGTTCCATAGTATAACTCAAAGTTTAAAGAGTTCTTTTAATGCTGTGTAACAATGCTGAGAATATAAACAGATCAGTTAGCATACCAAAAAATGCAATCAATCACGTTGAAAAAGCCATACATAAAAAAAAATTTAACTTCTCCAAGGTCAAAGTCAAAGTAAGCACACACATTTCAAGTGTCAAATGCCAATGCCAAAAGCAAAACAAAAAAAACAAGAACAACGTATGTCTTGTGCGGGTGATGAACAAATGAACGCCAGACGAACGAAACCACCGACTTAAGCATGGAGCAAGGCAGACATGCACCGGACTGCAATGGTCATATTCCCTCCCGTAAATTTTGCTGTCAAAGAACCCTCCACCGCGTGGCGATCAACAGCTGTTTGCACGCTGTCTTTGAAAGCTCCGTGGTGTAAACAAGTAAACAGACGCAATCGGCTTGTTGTTGTGAAAAATCCGTGAAATCCAAATTTCCAAATCCGAAATTAATATCCAAATATTAACTATTTTAACCTTTACGTAACCTTTTACCGATTTTTTTGTTACCGATGAGTGCAGTGCCGTGAAATAAAAAAGTGTTTAGAATACGTGTGTGTGTGAGGCTGATATTCCAGAATCTTTCCACTAACGCCGTGAGTTTTACTGTTTTGTATCCTGATTATGAATTTTGGATTTGGATGCACAACAACACGCACGGAACTAGCAGGCTCAAAAATTGGTACTGGAGGAACTGACGGTGCCGGTGTCGCACTTGTGGCTGCGGTTGGATTGGATTTTTTGGAGATTCCGACATGGTCGTTGTAATAGTGGCCCAAACGTCCGTCTTCTTTGGTGCCTCTTTCGCTACTGCCTTTCACTCGGCAAACGCTTTCGCTTAGGCTGGTGTCATTGCTCGGTCGCATGCGACTTTAGTCATGCGACCAAATCGAGAGGCTGTCATTGCTTGGTCGTGCGACTATTTTCATTTTGACGGTTGGATATAAACAAACATAGAAGGAAAAAGGAAGAAGAAGGTTATGTTTATGTTTACATCAACTCGAACTTTAACAAACTCGAATAAACTATCGTCACTATCGGCACATAACCCCTGTTAGCGCTTGAACTCGAGGGTCTAAACGACCTAAAAATGTCCTATGGGATCGACACTGTGAGAAGGAGAGAGGATTTTGGGAGAGAGCGAAATGAGAAAAAAAGTGTACGATCGATGAATAAAGCAGAATCAGTGAAACTATCGTCAAGACAGTTTCGTCAAGAAGTCCTCTAACCAGTGCTGCAAAATTTCATGAGCATCACGTGATGTTCACAACCGAAATCAGAGAACATCCCCGTCGTCAAAAAAGTGCTCGAACCTGCATGCAACGTCCTAATTTTGTGTCACACCTCCTCAAGCCCCGTCGTCAAAAAAGTGCTCGAACCTGCATGCAACGTCCTAATTTTGTGTCACACCTCCTCAAGCTAGAGTAAAAATGAGGACGTTTTTGTATGGGCTGAGGAGCAAATTAGGAGGTTCGTGCATGAGCGTTTGTGGTAGTGTGTGTGAGCACACACAGCCTCGGGGTATGCATGTATTGGTGTAT
>KZ063955.1:19513-31089 GCA_002091835.1 Anopheles maculatus | reverse complement strand
TGTTTGTTTCTGTCCTGCGCACTTTGCAAACACTGGGTTCTAGTTGGCCATATTGTATCGTGTGGTTGTTGTAGCATTGCATCCCGTTTTTTTTCTATTGTTGTTGTTTATGGTTTGTTTTGATCGCTAGTGATTATGGCACTTTTTGCAGTGTTTGGTTTTTGTAGCTGATGTTTTGGGTTGAACGTTTTGTTTTTGTTTTCTTGTTTTAGTAGCAGGTGATTGTTACTAATTGGTAGCGGTATATAGTACTGGGAGGTAGCAGTAATTGGGTAATAGCGGTAGAAGTAGTAGTAGTAGTAGTAGTAGTAGTAGTAATAATACTAAGAGCGGCAGTAATAGTAAAAGTAATGATAATGGTAGTAGTAGTATATGGGTAGTAATACTAGTAAATGGATCTGTATGTAAGTATCTGTCATAAGTCCAACGGCCGCCATTGTAGCATGCGGTTGCGGTGTCTGTGTAGGCATTGCGTTGCGTATGACAGAAAAGCACTAACGCGGCACTTGGCTGGCGTGCGGGGGACTGTCTAGTTATCCACCGTTATCGTTCTTCACTCTGACATTGCAGAACCAACTACTATTGCTACCGAACCCACGTGGCGTGTTTGCTGCATTCCACTATCCCGAACCACCCGGTAGCTGAACGCACTGCTCCAACCAGACATCATCGAGCATCTGCAGACCATTCCGTATTGTGCATGTTCCACGTCCTGGGACACGTTTACAGTACACTGTCACTGTACCAAATCTGGTGCATCCTTGTAGAGCGGTCGGTTCTGGTGCTTGGTATGGTGAATCAGTGTATTACGCCGTAGATGACACTAGTGACGATAGTTCAGCCGTGTGTCCGATATTACCCGTTGTGTGCGAGTGTGTGGTGACTTTGTAGATGTTTTGCCTTTTCTTCTCTCGCTTATTCCACCGATATCCTGGTGTAGGTGTCGCTTTGACAGATAAAAGAGTCCACGCACCGTCTGCACGAGCAAGTGTCACACACCACTTTGTGTACTGGTGGCAGTGATAACAATGGGATAACAGAGGGGGAGAGGGGGAATACGCACCAAAACACAACCACAACCACCATCACCGGCACTTTCTCCTTCCCTCCTTGTCTCCTTATCGCCCACTCCACCGATCGAAAACATTGAACGAACTACATTCGCGTATCGTTACTCGCCCACTTTTTGTTTTTGGTCGTACATCTACGATTCATGCAAGTGTGCGGAAGCACAAAAAGACCTTCAAGCGCGCATACTAACTCTAACTGTCTGTCGATCAATCTGTCTTGTTTAACGCAAAACTGTATAGTATATAGGCGCAATGGAAACATCCTACAGTACAATGCTAACTATAGCGACAAACGCTCTATCTGTTACGTCTAACTAACCTTCAAAAAATGCTCGATGCAAATGTTAAACGAGCAACCAAAGGACTGCTCTAGGACATTCCGCACCTTCTACGAATGCCGAAGACGTTTGCTATCTACAAATGATGTTGTGCTACCGGTGACGGTAGCGCAGTTGACCGGTTGACACTTAGTGAAGCGTTTGCCAGCGGCGCGTTAGTGTGTATTCGGTATACGGAAACGTCAAAAATACGTTCTTCACGATGCATGATCTGTTTCATGGCGTGTGTTTGGATTAGATTGTGTCTACTAGTAATGCATTCTTTACTCAAATACAACTGTTATGTAAATGACAAACTGTGTCTTTTTTTTTCGCCTTTAGCCCAACAAAATAAATATTATGTTACTAGTTATACTTAGAAAGAAAAACAACCAAAACTAAGGAAAACAAAAGAAGCAAACAACGCTTAAGAGTACGAGAATGTGTTCTTTTTGTGAACTCGAGCTGTAGTGTAGATCGTGTTCATTCTACATGCCGCACGTTTGACGATTGTTGATGGATTGTATTTTGTGGATTCCGTGAGTTCCGTCACAGGTGGCACATGAGTGTTTACCATGAGTGGTCGTAAAAAATATGAGTTTTATGAGTTTTTGTTGTTGTTGTTGTTGTTGTGTGTTTTAAATCGATGGTAACAAAATGGAGGGAGATTGGGAAGACGATTCAAATTCATGGAAAAAGAAAAGAAAAACATAATCATTGGGATGCGATATTAACTCGCTAGCCACCAAGGCTAGCCAGTAGGAAGCAAAGCTTTTTAATACTAGTGTGAATAAATAGTGTTGTGTCGAATCGGTTTTAAAAACTCGAAGCCGATTTTGTTTAGGAATAGATAGTTCACGTGATTGTATTTAACAAGCAGAAAAAGGAAACTGCTGTGCACATGCAAGTGTCAAATTGTGTGCCGGTACGTATTGGTAATCTGTCATGTGTCGGTGTTAAGCGATATCGCAGTATAAGCGTCTGTTTTGCCAGTAGAAATCCCCTTGCAAACCTTAGTAGTAGTGCTCTAAAACGAATTACAACTACGTAGTCTACTGCCGAATACTAAGAAATCTAGCACAAGGAAATAAATAAATCAACGGCTAACCTATCTAACCCCATTATAAGAACTAATACCCACTACTTAATTGGTAAAATGAATGTTAGGTTAAGTAAACACACTACAAGCTAATCTAATGAAACCATGATACAGTAAACACCATCACCGTAGAAATATATCTTTCCTAAACCCTGCAGTGCATATGCATTAAGGTAGAGTTGGTTTTTGGTAACGATTGTTTGTATGTGTACCCTACTTGACCTTAGTTGAGCTAGCTCGTAGCCATAAAAAAAAACGAAGGCGAAATGTTCCTACAGCCTGCCAGATATGTCAAGTTGTTAAAAACAACGATAATGTCATGTTGTGGTGCGGATAGTAATTATTCTGCTAGTAAAGGATGACAACAGCCCCAAAGAGGTAGCACAATCGGAAGAAGTGAAATATGGGTGTGTGTTTGTTTGTGACTGCATAAAGTGTTTGCTCTATCTGTGTTTTAGTGGGTTCGTAGAAGTCTTGAAGTAGTGACAGGAGATGCAGTAAGCACCCACACAAATTGCCTCGTATCTGCGAGCATCATCGTTACATGTCTCTTAGCGAAACAAAACAGAATGTGTATTTATGTGTGTGTGTGTGAAATGGTTTCTGTTTATAGAACGAGAGTGTGGATCCTAAACTGGATAGAGCACCATAATTTATATATGCGAGTGAGTATGTGTGTGCCTGTGTGATACAAAACGAAAGCGCAAAGAAAGAAGCACTATATGCAAGCAGTTGTCTGCGCGTGGGCATCCACAGTTAATCACCTTCGTACGACGATCACGATGGTCGTGATGACGGCGGCTAGGAAGACAAAACCACCGAACGCACCGAGCGCCACGATGGCGCCCAGATTCAGCTTCGCGTTCTTCGATTCCTTCCGGTCGCCCGTACCGGAACCGCTACCGCCCGCACTGCCCAGCCCACCGGCACCACCGTTCGCACCGCCAAAGCTCGTGATCAGACCATCGCTGCCGCCATTGCCATCGGTACCGTCCGCCGGCACCAGATCGTCCACGTTGTTCACCGCGAACGGTACGTTTACCTTCGGTGACTGGTCCTGCCGTATGTTAACACTGCCCGGGATTTCATTGTCCTGCGGATGGTGCGATAGCAGCACGTCCTGTTCGTGGTTCGCTGGATGCTGGTTGCGGACGCGCGTCGTCGTGACCGGTCGACGTCCCGTTGTGCCTGCGATTACCTGTGGTCGGTGGGTTTGGGCGGGCGGAGGCGGAGTGACGCTTACTACCGTCGGTGGATTGGTAGGTTCGTAGGTGGTGGGTTTCGCCGGGGCCGGTTTGCCGGCGGCCGGATCCTTCGGCAGTATCACGATGGACGGTTGCTGTGGACGGTACGGCCGAACCGCATCTTCGCCCATCGATCCAGGGCGCACTTCTGAGGGGGGAGGAGGTGGAAGAGAGTAATCTTCGTTAGTGCCGATGAAGAAGCCCTCGAGGCTGTCAAAGTTATCGTCAAAGGTCGGTAGCTGATCGTCGTCGTTGTGGTCATTTTCGTGGTCGTTGTTGTGGTTGTCGTCGTCGTCGTCGTCATCGTAGTCATTTCCGACGTCAGAATTGAGGCCGTCCTCAAGGTTAGGTTTGCGGTAGTAGTAGTCATCGTTACTGTTCATGTGCTTCCGGTTAGGGCCGCCGCCATGCGACAGATAGCTAGTGTCATCGTCCGTACCATCATCGATCTCGATGCTGAAGATGGGCGATTCCGTGGTACTGCTGCTGCCACTGTGGCTCGGTTTTGCAGTCGTCGGTCCCGCCATATTGATCGTAATGGATGTGGTGGACTCTGCCACCGGCACGGTACTGCTCTGGGACGGTGTCTGTGTAGAGTATCGCACGGTGCTGACTGGTCGTCGACCACCCGTTGGTTGACGGCGCGAAGGAATGCCACCGATCGATGCAGGAGTGGTCGGTGATACGAGCAGCACTGGCGGAGCCCGAGAAGAGCTCGACGCAGTAGCCACTACGCTCGGGCGAACTGTTACCGGACCCTCGTTAAGGTCTGCCGTATTGGGGACACACTTCGGCAGCGGCTGACTCCACTGGCCGGTCGCTGTACAGACAATTTCGGGCTCACCGTCAGGGATGAAGCCACGATTACAGTGTACTTCCGCCCGCGTACCGTACACCGTCTGGTTGGAGGACACGATAACACCGTTCGCGAAGAGTGTTGGCAGTGGATCACACTCGATCAGCTCGCAGCGTGGTGGTGGACCATTCCAACGCTCATCGATGTCACAGATCAGTACAGCCCGACCTACCATTTCGTACCCTTCGGCACACTGGTACATCACTGTGCTTAGGTAGCCAACCGTACCATTGATAAGGTCGTAGTGTCCGTGCGGTATCGATGCTGGCAATCCACATTCAATATCTAAAGGAGAGGATGGCAATGAAAAAGAACGAAGGATTACTGTACAGTGCAGGAGGATCTCCAGACACGAAGGTTGCATACATACATTTGCATACGGGTGGGAACTCGTTGTAGAATCCAGTCTCTAGACAGGTGCGTTGCTGTGGTCCTACCAGTAGATGGCCCTCGTCACAACTGTACTCAACGACCGCACCCACATCGAAGCCTTTCGGTGCAATCATGGTCGAGTTCGGTGGCTGTTCCGGTCTGCCGCATGCCTTGGGCTCTGTAACGAAACCACATCACTCAGCCCCGTGGCGACTCAATGCGAACCTACCGCGATACTTACGATGTTGACAGATAAAGTTAAGCTGTGTGTTACAGTTGGTGTCGCTCCACAGCCATCCCTTCGAACCGTCGTACCGTGCACAGTCCTCATCACCGCCCGGGAGATTCCAGAACGATACGGACACCTCCTCACCGCCGATCCACTTCCACGTGTTGCGGTCCTGCGCATCACGCACCGCACCCATCCAGTACTGGGAGGATGTATCGCTGCGATGACGACGCCACAGCTCCCAGCTAATGAATCCTTGCAGTGCCGGATTGCTCTCGTTGATCAGTGTGCCACCGCGTGCCCGACAGAAGGCAAGCGCATCGCGCAACGTTGCCGGTTGTCTGCTGTAGAAGATGTAACACTTGCCATTGTACGAAGCGGAGGCACCGGGCGGTTGGTCACGGAATGCGGGACACCGTTCGATCGGTAGTGCCTGGTCAGTGTAGACAAACGCCTCGCAGATGGACAGCTGGCGGTTGTCCTTCCTCGAGCGTACCCGTGAACCGATTGCAGATAGGATTCGTACCCAGATCGGGACGATTGTTACCGACGCGTACAACAATGGCGGCGGGTTTGCCTTTACCTAATTTACAACAACAAAACACACAGTAGGAGGATATTGTTGAGTTTTCTAGGACGTCCAGGAAGTATCCTAACGAGCGCAGATATCACTTACCGCAGCAAGACTTGCCAAAGTCTAATCGCACCAGCTGCACCATGTACGGTTCTAGCAGATTGACGTACCACCAGGGCACGCGTTCCGGTTTGGTCAGTGAGCATGTGTCCGGCGAGAAGAACGCGGACGTCGATCCATCGATCGCTTTCTGTGGAATTCCTGATGCTTCGGTAGAGATTTGCATCGGTGCCTTACCGGCTGCCACATTTATTACTGTGAAGAGGGTGAAGAGTTGGTAAACGTCAGACAACCATTATCCGTTTTAAACACTACAACAGACATTCCTGAGCCTCGCTGTTTTGGAAGTTTTATTTTCTGGGGGTTTGTAAACATCTCCTAGGTAGGCTGAAGAGAATCAATCATTCAAACTCTCTCCAAACTCCACCAAAAGCACCTAGATAAGCCGATCGGCAGTACTACCGAACCCTGGGAACTATGGGCTTAAGATTTCGAATCATTCCAATTCGATTTTGAATCATCTCGCTCCCCTGGCACGGTACCGTTTAACAGCCTTTAAAAGGGTATTGCATTGTTTTCTTTCTACCAAACGGACCATGCATGTGGGTCACAGCCCGTTTTGGAAAGAAAACAGCTTTTTTTTTTCTTCAGGAATTCAATTTCAGATGCGTCTCAATTAGGGGCCGGTAGCCGACATAGCAACATCGATTTCGATAGATCTCCTGCCCGTTTTGTGTTGCTTTAGCCCGTTGGGTTATTACTAACCACTTCAGGCGGGTCAATTGACCTGTTTCGCCTCTAACCCGCAGTCTGTAGTCGGATTTTCGAATACCGCTTAACTGCATATTGAATTCCAAACCACCTGTGGAGGGGGAACTGTGGAATGTGGAAAATCTGAATGTTTGGAAGGAGATGATAAATGAGTTGATAATGATAGCAAAACGATTAGAGTGATCTACTTTGACGACGCCCCGTAAGACGTTTCGTGTGCTAGTGCTCCTCCCGGGAGTCATTTACTAGACAAAGAGAATTAAACGGATCTTCACTGCTTCATTTGCACTGTATGTTACCTTAAAATTGGAGCATAGTTCAATGCATTGAAAAAGCGACGAGAATTTAAACACTCGTACTCACACTCAATATCTCCAACGTGCTTGTGCCTGCCATATCGCCAGCTCGCTTTATCAGTGCTTTGGAGCCCAAAATAAAGAAATTTTAAACCAAAAACACCAAACAAAACGCACGGTGTGTCTGGTGTAAAGCGGTTATTTTTCGGCTGATGTGTTGGAAAGAAAAGAGGAGTATCCATTATCCATTAATTATCCTCGCCCGGAACGTAACACCGTGCCATAATTGTTTGGAGCGGCCTCCACCTCCGGTCAAGCACTAACCGTCTGCTCAAGAACTGCTGTTTCCCCCATCCAAAAACCAGCAGTAGTCGGGAGGGCCCGCCAGGTGCGTATTCGAAACAAGACGGTGCAGAAAAAAAAAACACACTACAACAACAGGGAATTATAGCAGGTTGAGGCGGGAGAGCTGGAGGAGATGTGGGTTTTCCTACTTCTCTCTTAAGCTCTCTTTTAACGGTGTTATTTAGCACTTGAAACTGTGTTGCCCCAGCACAACAGGTTGCAAACAAAACATGACGGTGCGTGTGTGCCAAGCGCAGGAACAGGAGGATCGTATAAAGCCGGGGAAGCAAAATTCGACAGAAACAAATCAGTAATCATTCATCCGGCTGCGTGTGGCAGGCTTTGGTGCGGGGCAGGAATCTGGCGCGCGCAAACTAGATGCCGTTAATTTCCGTACCGACACCGGTGCAAATAGGCCGCGCCGGGTGTAATGGTGGCGTGCGTAACAGCTACAGACGCCATAATTAAACCGAAAATAGGCGAAAACGAAAATCAATTATCAAGCGGCACCAGCAACAAGCAGATCTTTCGCTGATCTAATGGTGGTATAATTCCACGCAAGCAGAAATCAAGGAAGGACCCGGACGGTAGTTTCGTAAGGCGTTTGTCTAGGGCGCTTTCCCGGGCTTTTCGCACAAGTGGAGTATGAAATTACTATTATACAAGATACGGGTGAGCGAATCAATTTCCCGGAGTGACAACAACATTGTTGAGAACCGAAATGTGACATTTAAATCGGCTTCATACGGTGATGCTGACGAAGTGACCAAGACCACCTTGATATTCGTTTTTGAAACTTCTGTTGGATAGGTACCATAGCAAAAGCTGGAGAAAAAAGCATCGGCAACATCAAAACTTCATATCGCAGTTTTGTGTTTGTTGAAGAGTTTTGATCAAGTGTTGGGACGATGTTTTAATCAAAATGGTAAAATGATGTGTTGATTGATCTAGATCTTCAACAAAGCCTTAAGGCGGTCATATTCTGCTGTCCGTCACCGTTACTATCTGCAGTGTACATCGATAACGTCGTCCAGTGGCGGCCATTTTGCAGTATAGTTCCTTCAACTTTCCTGCACGCACGGATAATTCGAATGCGTATAATCAGGATCGCCACACAAATACACACGAGCGGCAAAAGTGAATGGTATCCAGTAATCATAGTCGCGTGCTTGACTGCGCCGCAGGCACCGGGCAGGCCGACTCTCACAAGGCAGGGCACAGGTCCAATGCCGTCATCGTGACACCGTTCGTGTGTGCGCACACATCCGACCGAAAAGAATGTGGCCGGTGAAAGCGAAAGAAAGCGCGACAAATTTAGCACACACACACACACACGCACACTCGCAAAGGTCTGTAAGGCAAACGGAAACGGCATCATCATCAGTCACTTGCTCACTTAGCCATTGACACGACTACCTGATCACTAAGAGCACACACACACACATACGCAATTGGTGACAGCCACTCACAACAGTGCGATGCGTGTGCAGGGTGGAGAAATTCTTGGAGACATCGCCAACTTTCCAACCTGTGCAACCGCAGATGATGAACCCCGCCCCGCTCGTTCGCTTTGCTCGTCTTTGCAGACCGCCGTGTGGGCTGCGGTGACTCGTCAACCGCAACACAAACTCAACAACAGCCTTCACGAGAGCTCCACACCTTCAAAGTTCGCTATAGGGCAGTGCGCCCCCTATTGAAGTTAGCGAGAGCGATCGAACGTCGTGTGGAAGAAAAAAGAAAGTGGCCTCTTTTGTTCTGTTTCGTCAGCCAAGTCGCTCGGTGTGAGACGAAGTGGAGTCTTTCCTTCATTTATTTGTTTGTTCGCCCAATTTGGAGGGGCCACAAATGCCATTGTGGCACATCCCTAACGAAGGGGAAAGTAGGAAAGAAATTGCGTTCATTATGAATGGCTTCTTAGCGTTAGTCTGTTTGTTTTGAGGGAGAAAATGTGAATTAGTTGTAAAACATTCCAAATACGGAACGAGTTCGCGAGAATGTCTGAGGTTAGGATTTCCTCAAAGCACTTTGTCAACCCGTCAACGAAGGGAAGAAAGTGTTGGAGAGATATATGCCGATGGTTGAGTGCTCGACAACTCTCGAGAATTTGTGAGCTTTATTGGTACCGGGTACTCCCACAATCCCGTATCGCTAATCCCAACGTCCGCAAAAGTCTGTACGCTAACTTCACTACTTACCGCAGAAGGGAATGCCCTCCGGTATCCACTGCCCATTGATGCAGACACGGCGGGATGGTCCGAGCAGTTCGAAACCCCGCTCACAATAGTACGTGGCGACGGTGTTGTTGGACAGTGAGTCATCGGAGAAATGTACACTGCCATGGGCCGGTGCACCTGGAAACGGGCAAACCTTTGTCACTGTGCCGGAACCGGGCTGTACCAGGCTGGCCGATGTGAAGCTTTCCTCTGGAAGTTGTGGAAAAAGTGAGTGAAAGGAGTGACTCATTAGTGTTATCGTACTTTATCGAAACGATTAATTGGTGAACGCATGCTGACATAGAAGATGGGCACAATGGCGGATGACGCGATATCTCAAAGATAATCTTAACGATCCCGATAGAACTCAGCGTGTGGATACAAATAACACAATCATTAGTTCGCACAACAGTTTCAATCGTACATGCGCTGTTCGAACCTAAATTGTTGTTAACCGTTACCGAAATGTACCGTTTTCCAACCTAACCAATAACAGTTGTTGTTCTCGCTCTCTAATCATCATTCTTCTGCTGTCGCTCGTTGATTATGGCATTGTCCGTTACGTCTATTACTTCCAAAAAAAAAAATAAACTAGGAAGCAGCAGAAATCTTTCTATTTTGTGTAATATTTCACGCGCCAAGCGTACGCCCCAAGCGCATCCAGCTATAACAGATCAAACCGGACAGTACGCTCGCATGAAGTATGAAGCCAGCCCGCTAATATATGTATTTGATTGAAGATCATGCGGTCTGTCGGAAACTGCATACGTTGTCCCGTACCCGTAACGCGTTAAGAGATTATAACCAGCGGTATAAAATCAACAATCCAACGCCGCGGGTTGGCCGCAGAGCCCTGTGCTTGACCTACATACCAACGTGCGCAACGTGGTTAGTTCTGTGTTTTTTTCTTCCGTTTGAGCGTACCCGAATCGAACCCGCAAGATCAGGTGGAAATCCGGTTTCCAACGCCAATCAAAATAAATACGACTGCGCCGTGGTGAAAGAGGACATCACCCTCCACACTGACCACACACGCACACGCCAAGGAAGAAGTCAGGCAGTCTTGATCTTGTTTGTGAAAGCGTAGCGACTACGGCAGAGAGAGAGAGAGAAAGAGAGGGAGAGAGAACAAAAACAACTGAACCGAACTACCTTATGAAACCTGTTCTACACTTCAGATGATGAGACTGATGGTGATGATGGTCGGGCAGCTCTCGCGTACGGGAATGAGCGTTTTATACGAATTTGGATTGCTTCGTTTCTGAAGTGGACCTTGATTAAAGGCATTAAAACCGGAGCAAATGGGTGAAGATAACAAGTGGCAGAAGAGTATGAGAAGCTAAGGCACATAAAATTGAAGGACGCAACCAGGAATATGATTGAACTGGATTTACTCTGAGCTAGTGCTTCCCAAACACCGGATACTCCACTTGACTTCCCGGTGTGGAATCTTATCCAAAATGATACATTTACATTTTGCCTAACAGCAAACAGTGACACAGTACTCCAATCTTACACAAACTTCCGCAAGAGCAAATAGCAGTGAGCCATTTGAAGCAACACTGTCCCCAGGAACTGGCGGATTGCCCAACTTCGCTGTGTCCATTCCGGGACCAGCAAACAAACCAGCCATGTGTAAACTATTTCCAAAAACCGAACTTCAAACATGAAACACCTAAAGCAAACGTCACTTACAAAACCGAAGCCGCCATTGATCGGACACAAACAAGGCGCGCAAAATGGAGATCAGACTTCGAAGCTAGTGTTGTGTTAGACGCAGGCACACCACGCAATATTATTACCATTATTACTTCGGGAATGTTTTGGGCACTAGGCCCCAGTTTCAGACATTCGGAGGTGAATCACTTTCGCTTACAGTGCGCGTCTAGCTTTCAAAACTTTACTGTCCACCAAAATCCATATTTGGTGTGGTTGTGATATTTCCGGCCTTTTCGAGGGGGTGAAAGTGAATAGCCCAACCGGTGTGTGTGTGTGTGTGTGTTTATTTTCGTTAACGAGCCACCCTTTATTTGTGCAGTTCTTGTTGCTTTCATTTCATCTTCAATAAATGGGGAAGATTGTGTGGGAACAGAAAACATGCGGGAGAGATCGGCCGGTTCAGTGGGGTTT
>KZ063955.1:2669-18783 GCA_002091835.1 Anopheles maculatus | reverse complement strand
AAAAAAATAAAACACAGCCAGAGAAAGAGATCAATTACCAGTGGTGCAAAATCGCGGGAGAATCGAAGCGTACGACGAAGTACACAGCAAAAAAGGGTTAAAAAGTCACACGCCAGAAAGTGAGAGTGGAATCCGAGAACGACGAAGCTTTGGAACGTAGTGTAAAAGTTCAGCAGTACATACGGGGAACCGGGCAAAACAACAAGGGAAAGAAAACAATAGAAGCAAAGGAAAGGAGAAAAGAAAAAGCACACCGACCGAACGAACGATGGAAGCGAAGGAAGGAAGCAAAGCTCGAGAGAGAATCAAAATAAAAACGAGTAACAAAAACACCAGGGCATTCCAACCTCGGCTTGAACTTGAATCGTCGCCCTTTGGCGTCTTCGGAGTTCAGCAGAGACCACAGCGCACATACACCGCTGGCGCACCGAGGGAATGTGAAAGTATATTTGAATGGTTTTTACATGAACTACCGGGAACAGTCGTTCTCTCTCTCTCTCTCTCTCTCTCTCTCTCTCTCTCTCTCTCTCTCTCTCTCTCTCTCTCTCTCTCTCTCTCTCTCTCTCTCTCTCTCTCTCTCTCTCTCTCTCTCTCTCTCTCTCTCTCTCTCTCTCTCTCTCTCTCTCTCTCTCTTACTTTGTATCTCTCTTTTTCTTCACACCAAAGACAGTGGAACGTGAAAGCAGGGAAAGCTGCAATATTTGCATTCAATCCTGGGAACACTGAGAAAGCAGGCACAAGCAAGAAAAAAAAAACATGGCCGATTGGAGCAAGTTTGCTGCATGTGGCTGAGTGTGTGTATGTGTGTGTGTCAACAGTTGTAATCGAGTGCCCTGGGACATCCAGTTGGTGGTGTCGATTTGCCTCGATGTTCTACACACCCGTTAAAGTGCATGTGGTGCCATGTTTTGAATGGAGACTGACGACTGCAAACAAAGTAGCGAAGCTCGGCAGAGCCCCAACACCGGCACTAACAAGTACACTGGGCTAGAAAACTGCTTTAAATAGCATTAAATTTGTGAAGTGTGCGTAATGCAAGTATAATTCTCGAAGCTGGAGCTAGATGAGTGAATTGGAGGTAACTAGATATTCAAACGGGAGGACCGAGGATCAAATTGGTCCCATAGTGAAAGTGGGTATCCAACTACGTAGTATCAATAAGTCTAGTAAGCCATTAGATTGACGGTCTAGCCTGATAGGTGGAGTGTTAAGTTGTTGTACAGGTGTTGGCACTATTCAGTGATGAAGAATTGAGATTTTTTCCAGTGTACTTTCTTAAGACAGTAGTATAGCAAATACTACTAGTCCAATTTTGACATCTTGATAATGACTTGCAGGTCACCAGTAGGAATTTTGACATCCTGTAAGAGACTGGACTTTTTAATGATTTAATTAATTCCTATCACTAAGAATTAACTTCCAACTGTATCCAGACGATACCCCCAATTGCACGCTCTGATTACGGTTAATAGTCTTGTGCGTCATGTCCTACATAATACTATCTACAGACACTAGTTGACATCCAACATGTACACCACGCCCGATCTTGATGTCAATATCAACCGAGCAGCAGTCCCATTTTGTCGGAATGCAATGCACTGATTCAGTTGTCACTGTTGCGTGAAGAAATAAAGTGCCATCTTATGCATATAAGCATGCAGCTCTAAATCGCTCGCTGGATTGATGTAACAACAGTTCGACGGTTTCCGTCAAGAATCATTCCGTCAAACCTCTGCTGTCAGCTAATGACGGCCACCAACCGACATCACACAAAAATGGCAAAAGAAAATCATTGTCGACACAGAAACAAATGGGCACAACGTTGAATCCAACAACGCTTGGCGTACCAATCGCAATTTACCGTAAGTTTACTAAGGTGCGCCGGCTGCGGCCGGGAGAATGGGAAGACCTGGGCCCGGTGCAGGTTGGCGCAGTAAATGTTGCGAAACCTCAAACGCGCCACGCTTTACGGTACGGAAAGCCTTAATAGTCCTGTGGTTTACTGATTCGCAGCACTACTACTACAAGTGTTATTCTGTGTTTTTTTGTTGTTGTGTTGTTTCGTTTTATATGCCGTCATTGAATTTCTGTTTTCTCTAGCGCCGAGCGCGTGAGCGAGAGGCTACATTAACAGTACCGTCAAACCTCTGCTGTCAGCTAATGACGGCCACCAACCGACATCACACAAAAATGGCAAAAGAAAATCATTGTCGACACAGAAACAAATGGGCACAACGTTGAATCCAACAACGCTTGGCGTACCAATCGCAATTTACCGTAAGTTTACTAAGGCGCACCGACTGCGGCCGGGAGAATGGGAAGACCTGGGCCCGGTGCAGGTTGGCGCAGTAAATGTTGCGAAACCTCAAACGCGCCACGCTTTACGGTACGGAAAGCCTTAATAGTCCTGTGGTTTACTGATTCGCAGCACTACTACTACAAGTGTTATTCTGTGTTTTTTGTTGTGTTGTTTCGTTTTATATGCCGTCATTGAATTTCTGTTTTCTCTAGCGCCGAGCGCGTGAGCGAGAGGCTACATTAACAGTATGGCAATGAGCTATTAATTTGCAAAAACCGTCTGAAATCCCTTGGCTCCATGGCATTTCCCTGAAGCGTAACCAAACCCGACCAGCCGGAGTCACCATCCCTTTCTGCGGGGTTCATTGCTTTAAAAACTGACCAAAAATTGTGTTAAAAAACACACACACACACACACATACAGCAACACCAACACCAACATACCTGTTTCACCCTTCCATAACTCGTATGCAGAGCTCGAAACAGTTGCACAGTTTATCTTGTTGGTCATGGAAATTAAAGCAGAACCCAGAAGGAACTCACCGTAAACCACCTGTTTAGCGTGTATACCCTCGTGATGTTGGTGTGCGTAAAAGAGAGTGTATATTAACATCGCCTGTGGTAGGATTACAGTTATTTCCAATTTAAAGCTTTCTCTATCTCTCTTTCTCTCACACACACAGACGCTCTTTCCCGAAAACCCCATCGAGCACGAGAGCATCTGGCCAGGAGGGAAGCTTATGGGCCGAAAGAAGAAAAAAAAACACGGACCAAAGTGAAATTGCCTGTCGAACCGTATCGTACAAACGGGGCCGACAAAATTAGTAAAGGAAACAGCAACAAAATAAAGCAAAACACTATCAACACGATCGGTGCTAGAAATCACATAATGAGTTGATTGAAATTGTGTGCGTTTGTTTGTTAAGTAATGCAGACTTGCTATCTATGAACTAATATGTAATAATCAATAAAAGGCTAATCAAATCCAAAGGTTCATGGTTATCAATTGGCTGTGGTGAGCTACCTTATCCGGTAACTCATTTAGTTACTGTATATCCAGTTTTGTCAGCAGGGAAGTTTGGATGAATGTCGACAATGTCGACATAATAGTTCCCAGAAGAGCTTGGTAAAACGCATTTGAGGCATATGTTAAGTAGTAGAGTAGAGTTAGTCGAGATGTATTTTTAATCCTGCTTACCATACTAATGCTAGCATGCATAGGCTACTATAACTCTATACTGTAATAAGTCATATCGCCCCTTCCATCTTCATTTTCATTCATATTGAGGCAAAAGCTGACATTTAAGGAAGAAATGAAGAAAAGAAACCAGTCTCAATTAACTGGTTCATTCTAACAAGACGCACAAATCAAATGTGATGGATGAATAGATAAAGCGGAAACCATTTTGAAGAAATGGGCGAGAAAGTTGAGAGATAATCAGCACACCCAAAACCGGAACCAACCATGCCTGTGATTCATCGTGTATCTGTTTTGTTAATGAACGTATAAATCCATATGAAATACAGGTGCGCTATGAATTTATTTCATTTTATAACGGGTGTAACATCGGTTACACCTTGTTGCTCAACGCGCACAAGCATACTACTAGGAGGCTCTATTGCTTACTAAACTGACCCGTTATAGAGAGTTTACGCTTCGCCCCTGTCACAGTGACGGCTGATAGGAGATATCACTGCTAGAGCGAGACCTGCCAGCTGTAGAACGATTCTGCCCATGGTGAGAATGGTGGAAGATGGGCGGCATTTTAATATAGGTCAAGGCCTTGGTAAATAGAAACAGGAGAGCAAGGGAGGTGTACAAATGGTGTGCGCTAGTTTTCATAGGCACATTCTCGCGTGCCCTGTACGATGCTGAATGACCGGTGCGAATGGAATGGATCAGCGAAAACCAGTACAACCTGTTGTGCATCCACGCTAGTTATTATAGCGGTATCTGTGGCGCGGTAGAGTGTGCGGAACCGACCAGGAACTACCGTGTCAGTTCCATCCACTGCAGCAGGAACTTACGGGACCTGAATCGATTCCCTTTTGGGTTGGGGTAAGCGTTATCTGCTTTTTCTTCTTCTTTGCCGCGTTGGTAGGACACTGGTGTGAAATCAGGGCTGGATGGAAGCTCCAGATACCTAGTTATCGGGTACAGCATAACGTACGAATGCAAACTGATGTGGAGCAAACTTTTACTGCGGCGCGTTGAGCGTCACCATCACCAATCCTTTCAACTTACCTTCGTCGGCGTATGTGCAGGGGAGCAGGATGCAGCTGAACAGAAGCAACAAAATCTGCCTGTTGCACCTTCGCTGCTGGCAACGAAGCATTTTTGTTGTGTTCTGTGGCTATACGGTCGTAAAGTTGAAATCTCGGATCCTTTGACTATAACCAAAGGAACACGATAGCTTCCTTAAGTCTCCGGGATACCGGAGCGCGCCCTTGCCTGGGTCGGGCGTTGCTTGTTAAGTTGTTTGGTTGGTTGATGTGGGTTTAATTAGTTGCTTGCAGAAACATTGAGGCCCAACTACCGACAGATGCCGTAAAAAACAACTTCCTGCGTCTAAGCAGTGTCTTCTGTTCTTGGTGCAAGGTACGCTCCCTGGTAGGCGATGAACTTCAGCCGGATTAAACACTTTTCAATTTGCAATTTCGCACATTCCACAGGACACACTTGATCTAGCTCGTTGCTACTAGAATTTCACCACACTTTTACCTTTCATTCATATATATCAAGCATATATATACACAGCGACACATGCACACGTACGCACTAACTTCACAATATGCTGATACAGCATACAAAATTTGCAACACAAATTCTACACTGACACTGTCACCCACAGCACGCTTTGAGTGTGTACAGCCACGCCACACGACGTACCAGGATGTACGAGGTCCTGGACTTTGCCGAACACTTTCACCCGAGCCCCTGTACGACACTCTATGCTACTGATGATCCCCTTTCTTTTCCCTTCGCTACAAACGTTACTCAAGTCCCGATATCAACATCACCACTCGATGCGAAGTGTCGTCTTGCCAAGCTGTACTGGTGTGCTGGTACCTTTCGTTGCACAGTACCACTGAACTGTGGATGCGTCCTGCTGGAGTCGCTGTAGCAAACCTACTGAAAGCTGGTAGCTGGCTTTGCGCCCGACGTACCTGTTCCGCGCTTTGTAGGTTATGTTGCTCCGGCTCCTTCCCACCTTTTTTTTTTTCTTGTTGTAACTCGTACTTCCGATACTTCCCGGCAGCGTTGCGCCATTCCACGGAGCCGGGTGATCCGTTAGCTTAGCCAACAAAACGTATCGAATCGGTACGCATACGAATCGGCTGACAGGGAGTGAGAGAATACCTCCGATTCTGCCCCTTTCTTTCACCACAACTCCGCGCGCGCTCTCTCTCCTTGTGTATTCCGGTTTCTTGAGCTTTTCTTCACTACTCGCCGCAGAGCACAGGTGGTGCGCACAATCCCCCTTTTGCTCGCCAGCTCCCACAAACCGGCAGCAACTTTCTTTTATGACGAAGAAGTAGTAAAAGAAAAGGGAAAGACTGCTGCAAACCAATAAACGCTACAGTGTGGCGCACTGCTTTGGAAAGAGAGCAAGTGAGCGAATCTCGCACGGCACGGCTGAAGAGGTACAGCAAAGGAAGGCGTAAACACCTAAAGAGACAGACAACGGCATGCAAAGTGAGCAGTGAGCAGCGTTATATCCCTCACCGGACGTTGCGCAGGTGAGTTGCGGTTTTGCGAGACGGCTCACGCCCCAAAGGTTTTGCGGCGATGCTGATGCGTATCGGATTCACGCGTGCGAGCCAAGATGAACATACCAAAGCCTCGGGTAGAAGAGAAAACGGTAGTTGAATGAGCAATATCACACCCAGTCTAGGTGGGGGGGACCCACGGCAATGCTCGATCTTAACTTTGTCTTTCTCTGCGTTTGCATCTCCTTCACGCTACCGGGGATGGATGATGCTCGTCCGCTCACTCCTGTTCGTTTGTTTGCTTCGACAACTTCTGGGTAGCTTTCATCTGGATCATTTTTTTTTTTCGCACACACTCAGCCCGTTCGTACGCCGTACTACTTTCTCCATCCCGAGCCGTTTGTGCGGTGGAAGGTTAAAGCTGAAGAAACTCGAGCACAACGACGGGTTTGCGCATCGCAATGCGCGTGTTTCAAATTTCACTGCAAAGCATCGGTGTGAGGTATTCTTCACCTCCAGAAGAGACTTTTGATGCTATGCAGAAAGCCCGGTTAATGTACGGTATCAAGATTTTTGATGGTACTTGCTTCGTTTAGCTTTCATATATGTCCACGGTTTTCGGAGCATATTGTAGAGCAAGCCAGCAACCATAGTTCCCATCGTTGGTGGACCACACAGCTGCCAGCTGACAGTGTGTACACGGGTAATAGGCAAGGCAACAACCTGCACGGAAGAACATCTGTCAAGATGAAGAATGTATGGTAACTCTTACGAAAGAGAACCACCGATGAAGTGAGAAGAGGACGCCTGCCTGAAGTTCGTAATTATGGTGCGCCTTACTATCACCTGCTGCAAAAACCAGTTGTGATCGTTTGTTCCAGCAATTTTTGGTGAAGGTCTCCGAGAGGCTAGGTCGTCTGGTGGTAATCACAATGGAACTTGTTGGAGTGGAGAAGATTTCCAATGTACTAACACTGGACGAACAAGCATCTTAAGGATGTTCTAGGATATTCAAAAGAATTTATTAACTTTCACAATCATATGGTGCCTGAGTACTGTCTATTGTCGCTCAGAGAAGACTTGGAGAAGTCATTGCGCAATGGCACGTAAGTCTACCAAGTTTTTACTGCTGCAGTAGAAAGATCTCCTCAAACGACTTTAGAAGCATTGCATTTACACAATTCTTCTTCTTCCTTGGCACTACAACCTCGTGAGGTCTTGGCCTGCTATTACTAGCTCTCTATGACTTAGTTTTACCCGTAGCTGGATAGTCAGTCCTGCGTACGGGGAGGCGGTCCGCCGGGATTCGAACCCTGGTCCTGTCGTGTGAAGACCGGCGCCGTTATCGTATACACCACCGGGCCGCATTTACACAATACTACTATTATATTCATAAGAGAGTCATCGAGTACTTATAAGGTAACTTTAGTTAAAGATTTAAGGATAGTTAAGGATATTTAATTAGTTAGGACCATGAGTTAAAACATAATTATATATTTAATACTGCCTAAAGAGACTTCACATCCATTACCCTTCCTAACATTAACCTTTTGCTTGCCGAACAGCAACCGTCCTCACATACCACACATTCTTACTCGAACGCTTTCTCCAGTTCCGTGTCGTTGATAGTTTGGCTTGTGTGTGCATGTGTGTGTGTGTCTCTGGAGAAACAGAATGAATCATGAAGCAACACAGTGCCTTAACCTCACATCCGGAACGAAGCGAGAGTTGGAAGGATTTCCCTGAACTGCAAGAGATCATATCGAAGGAAAAAACGGCACGCGTCACAAAATGGACCCGTCGGTGTGACTCTCCTGGACCGCAAGTGGAACAGGACCCGGCGACGGTGATCGTGCAATGTTTTGCGCGGGAGAAATGGTGAGTAACCGGATAGTATTGAAACGCGATGAGCTCATCTCTCTGTGTCCCAGCTGTGACGCTACATTCCATAGCCAGAAATCTTTAAATTAAATATAAGACACGAAGCTAATTAAGCAAGCCGTTCCCATTTTGCCCAGACCCACTACACGTCCCTCGAAAGGTTATGGTATGGGTGTGTGTGTGTGTGTGTGGGTGTGCACGATCGTAGACTCCCTGTTTACGCTTCCGTGCTCATCGCAGTCAATCAAATGCGTGCGCATTCTTTTCGCCATTAAAGACAAACATTTTCATTTTTAACTTCAAAAAGGCAAATGGACCGTGATTTCTTGGGACGAACGACGAGGAATACATCTACACACACACATGCAACGCACTGGTGACACACTTTATTGGTACGAAGCGGAGAAAGTTTCTTTCCTGCGCGTGGCGCTGCTCGTGTGTGTGCGCGCGCCACGGAGCGTACATACCAAGCCGTAGGTATACCACCTAGGCCTAGGTGACCGCCTGCACCATTATGGCAACGGTTAGTTGCGCTTCAACAAAAGCGAGAATTAGTCACCACATGCCACAATCACCAATCTCGTCCCGAAAGCCGGTGGCTTCGGACAAGCAGCAGCCAACTGGACCGGGGAAGTCTTGGGGATGTGTAAACGAATGCTTTTCGATTCATTTTGTAGTTTTGCTTCGATGCTGTTGTTAATATAATTAAAATGTATCTTTCTCTACCAGCTCTGCCCCCCGCAGCTCCTCTAGCGTGGCAGCTTTTGCTTTGTTTTGGCCGGATCCCGAACCGGTACAGATTTTTGACCGGGCCGAGATGAGCAAAATTTGTTGTTTCTCATTTCTTCACCGTCGATGCCGGGGCCACTCTTCCGTTAGCGCGGCTTAAAGATGTTTGTATTCACACGGGCTGCATGGTGATGCTTACGTGAGTGTGGTATGCGGACACGGTAATGAGATTTCATACGCGGAACAAGCACGAATCGAGGCCGAGATATGTAGGTCTGTTTTGCATGCGTGAGTCCAACTGCGTACGACCCTCTTTGGCTGGGCGAGACACCCAAGGACAATAGCAGCACACAGAGTCGATATCTCGACAGACGGTACAGACATGTACGGATGCCGAACAACTCTTTACATACACACACAATACTTACACCGTTGATAAAGCGATAACAGACCTCTATTACTTACTAACACCGCTGTGATAATAATGACGCTGGATGGTGCTTGGCTTACATATTAAGCCCCGCTGTGTTTGTGTTATGCCTCTGACGCTTCTACTACTGCTTTATCGCACACAACGCCGGTTGGCGCTGTTGCGTTCGGGCCGATGGAAATAATTATGAAATGATGATTTTACTTAATGAAATTTTCTTACCGGTAATGCAATCGAGTGCTCTCGAATTGCGATCGTGGTTTTCCTTACTTACTTGCAGGGCAAGCAAGCAAACCCACATTCTTGCCGCAATTTGTACTAATAACGTACTGTATGTATGTTACGAGCGTTTGTGCTTTGTGCTTGATAAATAGTCGAATGTGGAATTTAATTTTACCACAATGAAAAACAGGAAATCTTTCATGGACTCGGGAGAGTCTAATCGAACTGGTGAATCTTAAGAATATTATACTAAAATGTTGATATTTGTTTTAGAAAGCGAGAAGTCGATCAATAATAAATATAGGTATTTCACCACCGTCTTGCTTGTCTTACTTGTCAGGCGTGCAGCGACCCAGCTAGTCATCCGGCGGCACTGGGTCGTCCGGCAGTATTCGTATGATCAGTCCACCAGAGTATAGTTAGTCTTATTCACTGCACAATGGAGAAGTACAACCTCGAACGGTCTCTATCTGTAATTTATGACTTTCTTGACTAAATTGTACCCGTAGTTGGTTTTAAAATCCTGCGTACATTTACAGGGCGGTAATAATCCTTCGGGGAGCGGTGTGCGAAGCGTACACCCGACTGAAATGCGAGGCCGATAGGATTGGATTGAGGATCAATGCGACGAAGACAAAGTACCTGCTTGCCGGAGGCTCTGACCGTGATAGAGCACGACTCGGAAGGAGAGTATTAGTTGACGGAGGAGAGTATTAGTTCTGCTACCTTGGCACGATCGTAACCTCGGATAACAACGTAAGCAGCGAAATCCGAAGACGCATTGTTCAGGGGAATCGTGCCTACTATGGGCTCCACAAACTAATGAGATCCAGAAGACTCCAACATTGCACGAAATGCGCCATACATCGCACACTGATACGGCCGGTAGTCCTCTACGGGCACGAGTCCTGGACTATGCTGGCGGAGGACGCCAATGCACTCACCATTTTCGAACGGTGGGTGCTGCGGACTATCTTCGGCGGTGTGTGCGAGCAGGGCGTGTGGAGAAGGAGAATGAACCACGAGCTAGCTGAGCTGTTTGACGATGCAGACATCCTGACGGTTGCTAAAGCCGGAAGGATACGCTGGTTGGGTCACGTGATGAGGATGCCGGACTCAGGCCCTGCCAGGAAAGTGCTCGTCAGCGACCCGTTCGGCACTAGGCGTAGAGGAGCACAGCGAGCTCGTTGGCTGGATCAAGTGGAGTCAAACCTGAGGGATATCGGATGCTGCCGGGGATGGAGGAGTGCAGCCATGGACCGAGTTTCCTGGAAACGGATTGGACACCAGGCCATGTCTATTAGACGTGCTCCCTAGGAGCAGGCCACGAAAGAAGAAGAAGAATAATCCTTCCAAAAAGTCCCTGTGTAAGCGGCTTATGTGAGGTATGTACAGCATCCTTTAAATGTTCTATACATTCCCAGGTTTGTCTGTCGATACAGGTGATACAAGACAAGAAAATTCGTCAAGATGTAGGATGACTTGTTGTTGTTGTAGGATGACATCAATACAGAACAATTAATAACTAACATGATCTCAGATCACCTGTCTAAACAGTACAACAAGAACATTTCTCCCGTTATAACCTCGCCATGATTTTTCTTTTTTTTACCTAATCCAACGTAAACAAGCTTTTGTGCCAATACAAGCTTGATGTTCCCATTCGCTCGATACGTGATTTGAATATCCAATGGTCTTCTCTAATTCTAATTCACTGAGGCCACACGCCAGCCAACCTCCAAAACATCCCAAAAATCGAATCGATGTCACCGAAAGCGGGAGTGTTCTAGTGTCAGTCGCAATATTAATCACCGTGCCTCGAAACGCTGAAAACCAACGCTCATCGTTATTAGGGAGGCGAAGAGAAGAAAGTTTAACCTTTTTGTTGTTTTCGTTTTGGAAATTCATCCTCAAGCACCTGCCCATCGCAGTTAGGCTAGCGGTACGCAAGTGATCGACAACGGGTGAAGAAATGTGCATGTGAAAAAAAAAACCCCCACACAAAATATATGGGAATGTGCCAATTTCTCTCTCGCTCCTTAACGCCGCCTAATGTGGGACGGCAGCCAAACTTAGCGCAAACGGGCGCACCAAAACTAGCCAACACACCGAGACGCAACCGAGATGAATATATATGTGAAAATGATTTGCATTTTATCATGCGCCAAACAAAATAGATTGATTTTTTTTTATTGTGTGTGTGCTATCCCACTCCCGATTTTGTGATGCGTTCTCGTTCACGCTTCTGCACAGCAGAGCTGTCAGAGTCTTGGGGAAGGCCCGAAACGGTTCCCATACATTTTGCGGTTGGCGATCGATTTTGGATAAGCGAAGGTCTATATTTGTGCAACGGGTGTTGCGCATCTTAATCTCGCTTAACGCTCACGGTTAAGGATCTTACAGGTTTCCGGATTTTGACGGATCCGAGTAAAACTGTACGTCCTCTGCGTCCTGTGCAGCGTCCGTTGCAGAGTGTTTGCTTTGGTGGTTTCAAACTCCAAACCAGACTGATTCGACTGATCGTCTAAGCTAGATCCAAACATCAGGTGCCGTTTCGTTATAATTGACAGCTACATCCGACTCACTAACCTACAAAGGCATACAGCCAGAAAAAAGTAACTAAACAGATTCCAACACACAACCTCCCAGGCACACTCCTACATCCAGGGCAGGAACCAGTGCGAGGAAATGTTTGCGGACTACGGTTGCGCTTCATGTTGATTGGTTCGAGCGGCAACAACAGTTAACAAAACACACACACACATACACTCAGAGATAGCTCAAGCAATAATGATTTTTACCATCGGCTACAATTTTTTCTTCCATATTTTTTTTCCCCCTCATTTTCTTTCAATGCCCATATCTTTCATCTGCTGTTTCGGTGCGGGCCTGCCCAGTACGCTTGCGAACGCGCCATGTGTATCTTCAATTGTTGTTCCATTTTTTTCTCTTTTGTTTACTATAATTTCATCGTAAGTGTTGATGAGTGTTTGGTGTGTTGGTCGGGGTTTTACGTTTGCTGCTAAGTGTACTTTTGCAGCGTTATGCATACAGCTCTGAAGCAATCTAATTAAACACACCAAGCGCCGGGGCATTTAGGAATTTCGATGCTGCAGACGTGCGGATTGGTTTACATGAGTTTTTGTTGTTTGCATTGCTCTTGAATGGATTTTAATTCTTGCTTACGAGTACCTCCGAAAAGCGTGAGACTGATTTTGGAAAAACAAAACAGAAGGTAAAGAAAATCTGGTGCTGTTCCCGCCAATAGTCCAATGGTCGAGTCAGTAATGGTGCCGATCCTCACACAGTCGAGCCAGATATCGAACACCGTCCAATAAGCGGGTACAATCAAGTCAAAGAAACCAAGACCAAGACCTAACGAGATCATTATATCTGTGTCTTGATACATGTTCAGTAATTCCTTCTTTGAAACCCTCATAATCAATGTATTCTTAATCATGTTTCAACTTACCTTAATCTTGGAGTGATCATGAAATGTCTTTGAATGTCCATACTGAGGCCTTAATAATTTCGGTTAATCTTTAAGCTGAGGTTCCTGAGTGCCCCAAACCAATGACATCTATGTCGTCAGCGTATGCCAATATAGAAGATGGTCCCCGAAATCTCCATCTTCGAGTCTCCGATCTCCCTGGAGTAGGTCCTTGGTGGTATCAAACCTTCACCTGACATATGATGTTGTTCGTTGCCATTCTTACAAATCTGATAAGCTTGATAGGGATTCCAAACGAGCTCATTGAGTTGTACAGCTTCACCCTGGATATGCTATCGTATGCGGCTTTAAAATCAGTTATCCATCCTTTCCAAGATTTGTCGCATGGTGCAGATCTGACCAGTCAATAAGTTTAGCACATAAGCAAAAGAATAAAACAGAAAAAAGAAAACGAGTCTCATAACAAATGAAGAACGAAAAATAAAAGATGATCAAAGCTGTGAAAAATTGTTGGTAAACTCTGAAGAATTGTTTAAAATCACAAGCGCTAAAACTTAGCGCATGTATCATAACCAACAATCCAAACAAACGCAAAGAAAGCCTAAAAAAAACAACGATAAAAGCGCTTAAAAGCCATGTGCAACACAGCAGTGGAATGCTAGCTAGTGTACGCATGCAAAAACGACAGGATTATTAACCTTACGGGCATCCGCATGCGCACTGCCGGGAAAACTGCAAAACTTCCTTACACCTTACACCATCAGGTGCACTCGCTAAACATGAGGTTGATGTTGCGCGTTGCACTTAGCACGGTAGTTGTAGCTTGTGCTTGTGTGTTGTTTTGCACCTCCGCATCTGCATCGCACCCTTGTGCCCACTGTCCGGATATCGGTATCGCCGAACCGGACAGCCGATAATTACAGTGGGCGCAATGCAAAACACAAAAAAAAAGATGGCGGATGATATATTCTGCGGTGTTTTATCGGCGCTATGCGGTAGCTACGAGGAAGCTACCGGCCGGGCGTGAAGAGTGGGGTGAGTTGTCGGAGGTTCAGCAACTTAACTGCAACCGATTTGATTAAGAATCGTACAACTTCCACCGGTGCGATGTTTACATTCCACATTTGAAGGCATTTGAAGTTTCACCTTATGCTGCTAATTTAATGTAACGCGAACGAGCTAATGGGTTTGTTTTTGGGGGTGCTTTTGTTGGTGTGTTTCTTTTACCGCCGGGAATGCGTGAGAGGTGGCCAATATTTCTCTCTTCCCTCTCGCCCCCGTCTTGCGATGTGTGCGTGTGTGTGTGTGTCTGCGCTCTGACGTAGTTTGTGCTCCTTTGCGGTTGTTGCACTCACGGGCCGACGAAATTCATTGAAAACCCATCGAACCGAAGCACCGCGGCACTAAGCGGAAAAGCGACACGGCCCGGAAAAGGGGTAGGGGCAAAGCGGTAGTGGGAAAATAACAACAATCCGCTCGGAAAAACGGAACCACAACTTACCCGGTCTTACAGGTCTCGTTGTGCTGCGTGCATGTTGCATCATCACCATCATCATCTGTTGATTGTTCCGTACACTGCAGATATCGCAAACGTAATGATTTCGGGTACATTATTGGAAAATTTCTAACCAAATTATGGCTTTATGATGCACGCCTTAAACGCTCACACCATTAAACGATGCTGTGAGTGGTGTGGGCGTTTGAAACGATTTCTTTAAACGTTGAAAGCTTCAAAAGCTTTACGCGCTTGACAGTAACGGACGCACGCTCAGTGGCATCCTAGCAGTGTTTTGGACGTGAATCTGATAATGTTCATCTCTTCCTATTTCTTTTCCAGTTTGTTTTTGTACACAAAAAAAAAAGGTCTTGCCGGACTAGATTCCGGAAGTTGACATCGCGACGCGTCCGAGCTAGATTTGAATACTAAACGCAACACGAAATGGTAGAATTTATAGGACCCTCGGCGAAATGCAGCTCACGTACACGACCTCAGCACACAAAACTCGTGAAAGGGAACGGTATGTTGCACCCTGAATACGAAATTGCGGCAAACAACGGTATATTCTTCAGCTGGTTTTGTGGCCCACAGAAGGGAAAGCACGAAAAGTGTTTGATTATTTGGGTTACGCGTAGGTGAAAGTGCACTCGCGTGCCTTACATTTGTCGCTAATTTCGCTGGCCAAATTTTCAACGAGTCGAATCGATTTGCTTGATGCAGCTGTCAAAAGATTGCAAGCGTCTTTGACAAAGTCCTACCGATATCTTCCTATGGTGTCAGCTGGGATGCCTGTCGAACAGTACCCATTGGAGTGACGATCTTGCATGTTACGTAGACATGTATCCTACGTTGCCTCTATGAAGTCTACACGTAATGGTAGACAGAATTTATTGGGGATAATCACAGCAGACTTTTACGAAGGTTTGTCTGTGGACCTGATTGTTGGTCTGCATGATCACGCGCTATCAGGTGACAGTCATTTGATAGTCATATTCGGCGCTCACTAGGGTGTTCTTGGTGCCATCTTACTCTGATGCATGAGGAACCACCTATCTATGTTGAAGTCCCTTTATTTAGAAGTCTCAAGAATACCGGCCAGAGATATAGGATGTCTGAGCTTGGTAGAAATAGACGTTGTGGCGGATTGTACTCAGGCTACTTCGGTACCACTAGAATAGAATCGTCGACGTTCGTATGCCAGAACCAGGCGGCTCTATATCTCTTACTGATGTCAATCCGAACCCGGTAATTCAAGTAGGTGTTAGTCCTTGCTCTGCTAATGGGGTAGGATCCGAGACCCTGTAAAGGGTCACATAGGCTTTCCTACGGCCCGGGCGTACGGCCCGGGGGCGGCCCGGTGGTAGATGCGACAACGGCGCCGGTCTTCACACGGCAGGTCCGGGGTTCAAGTCTCATTTGGGCCGTTCCCCCATAGTGAAGACTGACTATCCAACTATGCGGTAACAATAAGTCTAGTAAGCCAGAAATGGCAGGCATGACCCAAGAGGTCGTTGAGCCAAGAAAGAAGAAGAAAAAGGCTTTCCTACTCAACTCCTATTCCGTCACGTCCCCGTCGTGCAGAGTGATAACCCGCTCCACCTTATATCCAAGCTTGGGTAAACGGGCTAGTCCCCACCACTTGGCCGGATGGTGGGGCACGGTTGAACAGGAGGGGGGTGGGCAGACCAGGTAACCGGACTGCCTGAACGTCGGGTGTACAGTTATTAATTAACGTCGGGACTGTACAAAACCTTTATAGTCCCAGTACTCACATACGCCTCTGAGACATTGACTTTGTCCAAAACTGACGAAACCCTCTTAGCCGCGTTCGAGAGGAAGATGCTCAGAAGGATTTTTGGCCCCGTGTGTGTGGAAGGACAATGGAGGAGCCGCT